>JAQBSW010000901.1:0-161245 GCA_029291075.1 Eudiplozoon nipponicum
CGTAAAATCAAAAACCTGCCTTGAAAATTAAATTCGTTATCAACTTCCCAGGCGGCACCGAGTCAGTTCTATTTTGAAAGAGCGTTGGAGGTTAGTTCGAGCATTGCATTGAATATAATGCCAAAAGGCTACATCTGCAGGTAAGAGTGAAAATTACGTGTTGTTCGTGTCAAGGATGATGATGTGCTCCACAAGTACTTTATGGGTTCCCAAATGGTGAAAAAGTGGTCTAATTGATGTCTTGCGTTTGATCCTTCGTGCAGGGTTCATTCTTTACTGACGTCTTATATGTAATAAACTCTTGCTAGTAAATTTCATAATAGATTAATAAATCTCACCACAACCTTTAATCTTAATACTGGTTTATTCATGCACATCTAAAATCAAACAATTTTATAAAGATTTCTATGCTTAATTTTCAATAAAGCGCTTGATTTAGAAGTACAATTACTAATTTGATATAAATGTCATGTGCAACTCTGTATGGGATAGCAAAATCAGCATAGCTGGAAATAAGAATAGACCAAAACGATCCTCCGTAATGTTAGCGAATAATTAGCATATGCAAGCAAAATGCCTTTTTGCCATTAGAGTTGGCCAAAGTGCTTAATTTTTTTAATCTTGAATTTATGGTATTATATTATTTATACTTTCGAAAAAATAACCGTTGCCCGATATTGAGCAATATCAGGAGGAACATTATTTTAATTAACAAAATTAAAGTGAAGTCTCTATGGCTTTTATGCAAAGCTTCTGAGCCACAAAACCTTAAACATTTATAATGCACTGCGGCAGCAACGATAAGTGGAATAACGCGATAATGCGTTGTGCAATTGGTGACAGAAAATAAATTTTTAGATTTGCGCACATTAAATAAAAAAAACTATTTAAAGTATCACTTTAATCTAGATTGCGAATCTAATGTAAACTCCTCGCTCTTTATGTACATGTATTTGTCAGTATAAACCAAGCATTGTATAGTGTAGAAAAGGCAATTCATCTATTAGACCGGTTTCTTCCTTAATGGGAACTCGTCACGTAATGTCCAGAGTTTGCCGCGGACAGGGTTCGAACCTTGGCACGTCTGCTTTGGATTCTGGTACTCAGACCACTAAGCCACCCTGCCTTTTCTACACTATACAATGCTTGGTTTATACTGACAAATGTATGTACATAATGGGTCAGGTGTTTATATCAAGATCGCAACTTTGATTAAAGTAATTTTTATTTTAAATATGCACCAGGGTAGCTCCGTGATTAGAGAACCTCATTCCGAAGCAGATGTGTCCAGGTTCGAGTCCTGTCCGCGGAAAATTCTGGAGAGTACGTGATGAGATCCTAATAAGAACGAAACCTGTCTATTAAGCGAATTGCCATTTCGACAGTATACATTGCTTGGTTTATATTGACAAATTAACGTACATAACAGGTGAGGTGTTTATATCAAGTTCGCAATTTCGATTAAAGTAATTATTATCAACGTTCGTGCAACCAATGTTAATTTAATTTTATTTCAATTATTATTTTTTCAATGGCATATTACAGCAATTTTCGACAGCGGAAATACTAATCTTTCAGAAATTCATCTTTTCATCGTCCTAAAAGGAGGACAAACACTTTACGTCCTAATGACAGCATTTCGTAATTCTCTGCGCTAAATAAATAACTTTATCCGATAAGTGTAATTTTGAAGACCTCGCACAAGTTTTTATGAGAAGATTATAGTTAGAAATTATGGTTCAGAAACATTTTGTACTCTTCTATGCCATTAGGCAATAATATGCGCTTTCCAAGCCCCCTGTGCAACTGTATAATTGTTTCCTCTAGTTAAACTTAATGAATGGGATTGTTGCTTATTTCAAGCTCGCAAACTTGATTTCAAGAAATGTTACGACTACTCGAACAATCAGTTACTGTTTAATTGTTTTGCCTATATATTTGTGTACGACATTTCCAGACAAGTGCAATGTACACGAGACAACTAGGAGGTGAGGGCTACATATCTACTTGCTTGATATATATATATATATATATATATATATATATGCAGTGCAGTTTTACCCTCGTTAGTTAGCTTGCGTTGTATCCTGATGACGTTCATGAAAGGTCGAAACGCGTTAGTGCGTGCAACTGGCGGTAATTTTGCTGTTGTTCGATGTCTGGTTAAAAACAATGGGATTGGTGTTTACTTGAAGCTCGCAAACTTATTTATAGTTTAATTGCATTGCCTATATATTTGTGTGGCAAAAACTTCAAACTATTAATGTTCGTGATTGCATAGAAATTGTGCAGCATTCATTTGTTGTCAAGTAAAATGTATGCGAAACTACTAGAGATGAGATCCGCATATGTAATTTTGCTTTCCATATATAAGCAATGCAGTTTGATCCTCGCTAGTCAATTGTTCGTCTTAAAATGGTGATGATCATGGATGCTTGAAACGCGTCAGTGTCGGTTGATTTTCTGTTTTTTGACCACTGGTAAAGTACAATGAGATTGGTGTTTACTTCAAGCTCGCAAACGTGATTTAAAGAATTGTTACCACAACTCGTTCAATTAATTATTCTTTATTTGTGTTGCCTAAATATTTTTTCGCGAAACCTACCAAATATTTTCTGTTCGTGACTGCATAGACATTAACTAGAGGTAAGATTCGCAGATCTTATTTTGCTTTCTAATTACTACGCAATGCGATTTGTTCCTCGCTGGTCAGTTTTCCGTCGTACTCTGATGATTATCATGGAAGTTTGAAACGCGTCAGTGCGAGCCAACAGCTGTAATGTTGCTAGATAATTACTGTTTGTGCCGGAGAATTAATATATTCCATTGTGTATTTGATGTTTCGCGCCTAGTAACAAAATTAGTTCAAATATGACCAGAAGGATAAAACAAAGACAGCATAAACGGAAGGTATAATCTCGTGCGCGTTCATTTCGTGCTTACCGGCAATTCTTCAATACAATTATATATTTAGATCTGGAATGTGGAACAATTGGACTGTACATTATCCTATACAAAATTATATTTTTGAAATAGTTGAGTGAAATTTATCTAATGCCATTTACATTGCGAATTGTCCCTCATTACCCATCCAAATGTATAATTGGGTTATATTGTGTAATACAGTAAGCACACGAGATTATAACTTTTATTTCATATATATATATATATATATATATATATATATATATATATATATTTACATAATACTTTGAGTTGTCATTCGGAAAGCTTTATATGAAGTTAGCTTCACTACTGAAGGTTTACACATTCGTATAGGAGAATGTACCGTCCCATTTTCTCCCATTCCTCATCCAGATATACAGTTGATAAACGGCCGAGTAACGCATCCTACTAATGCGTCGCCTTTAAGCACACGAGATTATACCTTTCATTCTTCCTGACTTTGGTATATCCTTCTGGTTTTATTTAAGCTAATTTCACAATACCATTTCCAATGCTTTGCAGCAACGATCACATCTGCTTTCAGGTCTTGATCATTGAACTCTTCAAGAGAAACTCCTTTTTTCCACATTACTCAGTCAAATATTTAGTGTGTATAGGGCGTAGTACCGGCTCCTACTGATGAGTCGCCTGTAAACACGAAACGAATGTGCACGAGATGATACTTTCCGTTGATGCTATCTTTGGTTTATCCTTCGTTTCATAATTGAACTAATTTGTTACAAGGTGCGCTACACCTTAGAGACATTTGAATATTTAGTAACGACTTCTATAGCGACAGGTAGTGTGTTGTGGACAATCCAGAGTTACTAATTAATCCACGTAAGAGACCCCGAGTGTGATTATTCTATAATTGCCCTGTCCGAGACCCCTATAATTAAATTCTTCCTATTTGAATTTATCTGTTCCAGACCTTTGTTTAAAAAGAAATATCATTTTAAGCTTTATTTTGTCATGTATAATAAACAAACTCTTGCCTCAACTAAATCTGCCACCTGTTCTTCTATTTCTCTCTCTCTCTTTCTTTATTTTTGGTTCACCTTTATTCACATTGCCGTCCCAACGCGCAACTTTTTATACTCATTTTTTATTTTTATTTAATCTGAACAATAATGGTATTCTTTTGATCGATATCACTCTTCATTTCTCTCCATAAATTATTTTACCCAGGATGTCATTACTGAATTGGGGATTGAATTTGAATTTATCGTGCTTGACACAACTATCTACATTGTGAATCGTACGCTTCTTAAATTTGAGATAAACTTACATTGTCGCTAATATATATATTTATTTATTCAAATATATAATGTTTTTAAAATGTATTAACAGATATATATATATATATATATATATATATATATATATATAAATTGTGCCTTTGACTGGACGTGTGTGAGGGATAAATAATTTGAACAATTTCAGTTATACAATCTTACATGTACATATGCCTGCCTGATGATATATATATATATATATATATATATATATATATATATATATATATATATATATATGTTATCAACTAATCTTTGCTCGTGCAATCTAACATTCAGCCTATTTTCACGTTTAAACGAACATTGGTTGCGCGAGCGATGATAAAGATTACTATAATCAAGAATGCGATCTTGATATAAACACCTGACACATTAAATAGATACGTTTTTCAGCTTAAACTAAGAATTGTTTAGTGAAGAAAAAGCAAATCAGCCTGTGGACCGGTTTCGTCCTTATTGGAAACTCATCATGAACCGACCAGAATTTGCCGTGGACAGGGCTCAATAAGGACGAAAACTGTCTACTGGATTAATTGTCTTTTCTACATTACATAAGTCTTATTTTGCCATGACAAATGTATGTACTTAATGGATCAGGTGTTTACATCATGTTCGCAACATTGATTAAAGTAAATGTCATCACAGCCCGCGCAACGATTGTTCGTTTAATGTGACACGGATTTACATCAAACACGCAAACGTGATTTAATTTAATGCTAGCAGGTTTGGATTACCTTATATTTTAATGCAAATTGCTCGCTCTTCATAAACCACAAATCAAAAATATTATACGTATTATAAATCGGTAGTTTGTTAGCAATTCATATTTAATCAAATATAGACATCAAAACTAGACTTTGCAATATAGCCGCGGTCAGAATGGTATTTATCCTCACCTTAGATGGTATTTACTCAATATCAAATTGCTTCGAGTGTGGTCTCCTATATTTTCTGACTCATGCATTTTGTCATACCTAATGTGAATCAAAATAATGTTTGTCTTATTTTGCGTCTGGGCGATTTTTCTATCCATTTCGCCCTCCGTGCCATATTAACTACAATACGAATTTGCAGCGTAGTTCAAAACTCTAGTGTGGAGTATACTGTAATAAATTATTTGCTATTTTCTCTTGCTTCTTAACAAATTAATTTCTTTCTCACTGAGACTTAACAACATTAATTCTTTTTATAAAACAATAAACGAGGGTGAACCTAAACCAGCAAGCAATGCAATATCGCTCATTCCGTTATGATTAATGTTTGCTTTTGTTTCAACATTTAATGCACTTTTGATTCATGATAATATGTTCACTTGAAAAATATATTAATTTGTTTATATTGTATATAGCCTGTTTAAATATTGCTTGGATTAATAAATCAAAATTAACTTCTTCCATTCGGCACTAAAATTAATAAATATTATGTTATTATGTGTGATTGTGGTGCAAAATCACACATTTTAAGGTGAAATACATATTTCAGAAGTATAGATTTAAGCAATGAAGGAGCAGTTTTTTAAAGAACACATAAACAAAAATAAATTTTAAACTCCTGGCAATATTTTCACGCTATTCATTAAACCCCAAGTAGGAAGTTCGTTCTAATTGGTCAGATAATTATCTTCATCCTGTTTGGCTGATATTACTAAGCCAAGGCTGCTTAATGTGAATGAATCTGTAAGTAAATCAGTATTTTACTCTCTGTTGTCCAGGTGTGGTCAGAGCGTGTAGACAGACGAACGTTTGCAACTGCACGGTGTGAACGGACTCACAACACTGGGCAAAGTCTTATCTCCCATGAATATATTCATGATAACCATACCTGATGTTGCAACCACTGGAAGTTCCCAGATATTTGTCGGCCCACAAGCAACCTGTCGGAATTCCGTCGGGCCATCCAAAACCTTTTTAGATCGAGACAAAATTTCTATTTAGCGTCATTTTGATTCATTGATAACAAAACCCAATATTGGCGTGAATGTATAATCGGAAATACACAATTTCCACTTTATTACAATAACGTTACACAGGTATGTGAGATTTCTAACAAGGGCGAAAACGCAACATACGCAAACAAATTAAATTTAGTTGTACTCTGCATAATATGAACGGTAGATAATAACAATAAATGAGTATACATGAAACATACTTTCTATAAATATAAAAAAATTTGCTCATTTGCCTTCTAGATTTCGTGTATTATTTACTGTTGTGGAGAGTACTCTATAAATTATAATTTGGAATTTCTTTATTCATTTGTGATGCCTATTATTTTACAAGAAATTACTAACCATGTTGAAATTAACAAATAAACAATCTTTAGCTGTGCGGGTAGTGATAACATTAATTTAAATCAAAGTTGCTAGCTTTATATAAACATCATTCCAATTACATATAGATATATTTGTTAGGATGAACTGATTATTTTTTAATACAAATTTAAAATGTGAATTATCTTTTGTGCATTATACAATGCTTATTTTATATTGACAATTCTATATATATATATATATATATATATATATATATATATATATATATATAATTTGTAAATTCCCCTTCCAACGTGCAAAAGCAAAAGAAATGTTGTCAGATTATCTTTCTCAGCATTCTTGTTCCGATAGAAAAATATTACTTTACACATTCAATCTACAATATTACACTAAGGCGTCAGCCATAAAATTGTTTTTTCAAACCTCGGTATAACTTCGAATTGCGTAAGGATTGCAGCACGAATGGCATTGTGAATTTTCTTAGACCCAAAGCAAATATTTCCTGAATCGAGTCCCGTACGAGGCAAATTGTCTGAAACGATCGATTTAAGGATGAATCCGTTCAATTGGAAGAACTGTCTAAACTTATTGATGTTAATATTTATATATATATATATATATATATATATATATATATATATATATATATATAATGCATTATAATGTACATTGCCTTCAAATATTATAAATTATACTTTTATTAAGAAGAGAAAACCAATTAAGATACAAAGTGCGTAATATCGAGAATACTAAAAACACTTTACAAACATTCAATTATATACATCTTAAGAAAATGAAAACCCAGGGAATTCAGCTATGAAAGGTTGTGTACGTAATACAAGTCAAAAGGGCAAAGTTTTAAAGACATGAAACTGTTTGAGGCACTTCCAATTAAACATTAAAAGTTGGCCGTTATCGGACACAAATTTCAACTACACGATATTCAAATTAATTTGCCGAAGATTAATAGAAATTAAATTATGGTGGTTTTGAACGAATTATTTGAATCAGGAAAAATCTGGACAAATATCTAAACGGGCATTATTATCAGCAAGAGCAGCGTCACCTGCGCAATAATTTGTCTCCAAAAGAAAGGAAAAGAATGCCATTTTATTTGCAATTTGTTAACATTTGATCAGTGCTATCATGGTATGTTTCATTTCCACCATCTTATTTACCATGTCGTAGATTAGTACTTGTAAGTCCGAAAAATGTTGATTTCATTACATTGCCAGTTGCTTGACGTTTCTTCCACCTTGAACGATGAGTTTCGAGTGGTTTCGTCAGTCTGCAGCTTCTACCACATGTACTATCCATTGAAAATTTTGGAGTTTCAATTTTCGCCAAATGACTAACGATGATTTGGGGCGTCATTCCATAACCCATCTTCACGCGTTTAATACCATATTCTAAAAAAGCGTAAGTTATGACACCTAAATTTCTGTTTATTTTGCGGCTAAAAATCCACAAACCCTCATCGATCAATGCTATCGAAATGAAAACAAAGCGCCAGAATTTAAAATTAGACATATAATTGACAAAATATAACTAAAAATAAAAAAGACTACTATCGTTATCAGAGTATGTACACATACCAAGTTAAAGACATTTGTTATCATTTGTAATGTCACCTTTACACAAAGCTGCACACAACGGAATATTACGTAAGTTTTATACAACAAGTTTGGAAACTAATTGCAGCAAAGAGTGTGTGAAAAAACAGGCAGTCACTGGTAAAATAAATGCACAATTGCGTAAGTTGTCAGAACAACAGAGGTGTCCAATTAGCAGGAGTATACACTTAGTCAACGAAGTAATGCAAATGACTGCACCGGAAATAAATGTACCAGGTCAAAGTGAATACCCAAATGAACTGCCACAAAAATATTTCTCCACACATAAACAAATATTTACGTACAAACAATACCCATTAACACACGGTAAATCCTATACCGTGATATGTTAAAATGACTCTTTTTTGTATTTTCAAATTATTTTCACGAGACCATGATTATCAAACTATTCAACGGAAATCTCAAAAGAAAGGTATGACTTATTAAGAAGTGCTGATGAAAAATGAAGGAAAGCACACGATTCGATAAAGCAACTAAAAAATAGGAGCCTTCAACACATAAATTAGATTAATTTTTGTTCCAACTTTTGCATGATTATATAAAAAATACATAAACAAAAGTATTCAATGGTATATCACATTTGATCCAAGCACAATGATTTCACCTACTTTTGGGGATATTACACAGTGCGATTCACTCTATTCCTGGTTGGCTTATCATTTACTACGAGCGATGAATCATGAGGCGACAAGGAGGGCGAGGAAAGACATTTATTGATATAATTTCTAGAGTAATGTGCTACAGTTATGCGAATTTATTTCCAATAATGTGAACAAATATTTTACTTTTTTGATATTAGGATGAACAAATTTAAGTTTGAAGATCTTATAAAGACAGAGAGCTGAGATACAAAACATTTTTTGGCAGACATGTAAGAATTGATATGAAAAATACTACTAATAAATTATATATCGAAAGCCCAATGGGAGCTGAGACGAACTTATATACCGAACCTGTTCTAGGGCTTACATTGCAGCAGATATATTCAAAGATGAGATCATTTAGTAAGTGTGACTAATACCGCTTTTTATCAAACACACGTTTCTACCAATGGATAAGTCCAAATTAGATTTTCGGCCAAATATTTCCCAATGCTTTTATCTTCAGGATGTCTCGTTCAATTTATATTCAATTGATAAACCTATTAACCTGATCCATCATCCGCGATTGCAAGTCAAATTTGTTTATAGCCTTCGTTATATTTTTGAATTCTGGTTCAGTAGCTTACCGTGAAATGCGATTTTATTTATAAATGCCGTTTCGAATTTTGTACTGAGCCACTGATATTTCAACTCTTCTGTTCAATCTGGAATGTGATATTACCATAATTATTTGTTTTACAAAGGGTAATTCTTGATATGGCTCATCCGTTATAGAGCAAAATGTTATATATATATATATATATATATATATATATATATATATATATATTTTTATATATATATATATATATGTATATATATCAATAATCTTTGCTTATTATAATTTTACCGGACGTCATGATTTGATGAATATTTTCTTAATCGCCGAATGTATTCTTTGCATATTTAGATTACATGTGGGCGGTTAAGAAAGAAATTTGTGAAGGCACTCAAACAAGCATGTTTCATGTAAACAGCTTTATGAGTTACTTATGTTTAGGTTGCAATTTTGATATAAACACCTATCGCTGTATATATATAAATCAGATTTAGAATCCAATCCCAGTTTAAAGGCAAAGAACACGGCCATGGATACTCTAATTCCGGTCTAACCCTGCAGACCTCTTTGATTTTTTTCCTATTTATTAAAGTTCTAATAACTATATTTTTATTTTAAACTTTATTTCGGTAATACATCATTTCAGGTGCTAAAACACTTCACATGTTCAGTTTGTGTTCATTCGTAACTCTAAATCCGCAGGAAAGCATGTGTTCGTAGCGACGCTGGTGTACAATAGCTAGACTCTATGTATCGCGATCCGTAACAAGTCTTATATCGACGGTCGAAATTCTTCATTAGCTTTCAATGTTGGATATAAATAGTAGTAAGCAAAGAAAGGTTGAAACCATTTATTTTTAACACTATGCAACCTTACAATCACCATTCGGACTTCTCCTACAGCGAGCTTATCGTAATAGCAATTTACTTTAAAAACATTAAAATAATAATTCTCTGCTGTGCCTTAATGACTCTTTTTTTAATCAAAACCTTTGTTTTACATTATCGTGCGCCTTTTTCGTTCTATTCTCCGTCACTCACTGGTCTACAATATTCGGATATTATAATCTAATCTGCTACATGTCTACTGTACTTTCGCATTAAAACATTACAGAGGCTATTAGATAATAGATATTTATGTCTACCAGTTATTGTTTATATATATATATATATATATATATATATAGAGAGAGAGAGAGAGAGAGAGAGAGAGAGGGCAACTAGCGTCTGGCCTAAAAAGTCAAAAGATTCATCAACATAATAGTCTAATCAAATGGCCACGAATCACAAAACAACAACAATTTATTGGCATCCAGGAAAGTCCAAACACCCATTAGACCAGACCACAACTATTCGATCGGATTGGCAACAAAATGAAAAAGAAAAATAAGCTGCACAAACGGTACCACAACCATTGTTAACAGCGACAGAAATTTCAAAACAATATGAGCATTCAACACTGCAATCCGCACACCCTGCGCTGTTACCAAGGAGACAGAACAAAATTGAGGAACAAGGCGAAACGAAAGACGACACTCGGAGAAAAAAATTCATACAGGTAACAACCAACAATGCGAACAATTGGTTAAATCTCAATCCATCAATACAAGAATGACCAGATCTCAGACATCACTTCGCAATACTGCGAGAATTACATGCAAACACACATACACAATACAAACACAAACGCATACACACTCACCTACTAGTCAAAACAAGAAACAGCAGTAATAACCAGTCAGATTTGTCACCAAAAACATAACCAATTAACAACCCAAAATGTATAAATATGTATGATTGTATAAGAGACGTTTAGTATTCACGAAATAAATGGCCATTATCCTCTTAGTTATTTGTGTTTTCTTTCCTAATTATAAGAATATATATATATATATATATATATATATATATATATATATATATATATATATATATATAGTGCCTAGGTTTTGTTGCTTATATGCCATACAGTTCCAACGTATTGCTCACGTTTGAGTCAACATTTGCTTCATTAATATGACCATCTATTTAGAGCCAACGAATTATTTATCGAGAATAAGTGGTCACCGGCATAGTAATCATAGTTATAGCAATAATCATGTATACAGCAGATTCGCAAATTGCCAACCTTTGTATATTTCAATTTCTATCGATTGTTATTGATCACAACGTCGAGCATATATACTCCTCATTGCTTTGAAAGGATTTCTCGAATTAAAAATGATTGATTATTCTTACAAGCATCAACATTAACCTAGAATCGGGGGTTGCAACCTACTTCGTAATTTTAAGTTATGGCACAGTTGCGTCACGCAGTACGGCGGATCATCACAACTAGCATCGTATTTAGCTGCCACTCGCGGTTATTCTGCATAATGTGATTAGTGAAGCAATAAATTAGTATGCTCAAGACCAAATTCAGACCATTGAATATTTTTTAATCTATGGTAACGTAGATTTAAACATAAATCTGCAATATTATTTTGTGTGAGAAAGAAAAATATGTGAAATTTCAAGGCTTATATTACAATAACATCCAACGAAATTCTACAACTACTGAAATGTTACTAGCTAACAGTTTAGACCATTTGCGCACTTCGCATCGCCTATATAAGCACGGAGTATTGCTTAGCATAAAACTTGTACGCTTAATCATGCATTTAATGGTTTCGCAAGTCAATCGTCATCGCATCAGTTCCGAGTAGATATTTCAGTTTGTCGGTGCTCGCGTATCTTTGCGTTGCTGCTCAATTCACATGCAAGATATGGGGAATATATAATTTCCAGTTAGTTCACATTTCCTGTTAATATGCGCAACAAGAATATTTGATTTCTGGTGATTCAGCTCAATCAATTTCGCATTGAAACGTCTCTGCCAAACAAATCTGTTACGCAAAAGACAACAGAAAACACAGCAGGGCTGTCCGGCTATTAAGACAGCCACTAACACTCCGGTACTCATATAATTCAGGCTTAAGTTCGATGAATGTCATTCCGGTCCTTTTCAGGGCCAGGTTTAACGCCACCATTTAATAAATAAAAAATAGATTTATGGATTGGCAGTACGACGTGCTTATTCTCCAGTATAAGAGAAACTGTACCGTGTCACCTTGAGAAGTATATCTTAAGTAAATTTTACCAATGTACACATTACGATAATGAAAGATTCATTCATCTAAAACTTATGTTGTGGTAACGATAACAATTTCAATGTTTAGGTATGCTTACGAATGTATCATTTTCACGCTAGCTAAAACGGAAAATTCTCTATCGTTCATGCATGTCCTATCTAAATAAATGCTAATGTTTTTGTTTAAATGTTGCAAATGTTCATTACCCCTGATTATTAAAGATGCCATATTTCCTTCCGATGAATGAAATGATTTCGCATTCAAATTACCCAGCGTAAAATATAATTAGAATTTTTCATATTATGTGACATTAAACGGGCCGTATTGAACATTTTCCAGTCCTCGAATGAATTGTAAGCAAAAATTGCATTAAATTTGACAACTGAATTATCATTTTCACTTATTGAATTGATTAGTGGTCAGCTTAATAATTGTGGATATCCGTCCATTTGTATGTTTCTTCTAGGCGTTTTGTAGAATATAACCTAATATAATGATAAGAAGGCCAATTTTAATTCAATTCTTTTTGTAAATTAAAGTTGGATGGAAGCATGTTGCTACTGGAATTCTGTTAATTAAAGGTGTGAATGTCAGGAAGTTCTTCCGTGTTTCAATAAAGTTGCGCTGAAAATGTCTGATTAAGTTTTACAGAAGATGAAAAAATGTTTTATCACGAAATAAGTAATAATGATCTGGTTATATATTTATTATGCACTGAAATTATGATAGTCTTAATATTTGAAATACTATTTTTATCTACATAGTATGAACGTACCAGAAATTCTTGCATTTTAAACGACGAAAGTCATATGTCGTGTATATCTTTTCTGCTTATTTTAATTGATAATTAATAAGTTCTAAATTAATTTCTGTCAAATTTACAGTTCTAGAACGTAGGCTTCTTTAAAAATCATCTCTACACAACCCAGATTTTTATAGACTGCGGTTACATCAGATCATTTTTAACTGCCAAATCTGGTAAATTATATAGTAAATTTAGTAAATACTTTGGTCATTAAGCACAATTTCCTTGTGTACATTACATAGCAAAAATTCAGATGTATTATACACAGCCAGCAGTGCTAATATGCAAGTAAACATAAAAAACGGCATTAATTTTCACTTTTAACGAGAAAGATAAACCAAAGACAGCATGAGCGGAAAGTATAATCTCATGCACATTTGTTTCGTGGTTACTGGCGACTTATCAGTAGGAGCCGATATTACGCCCTTTAACCACCATTTATTTGGGTTAGGAATGTGGGATAATAGGAAGATACAATCTCCTAGACGAATGTGTAAACCTGCAGTAGTGACGCTAACATAATATAAAGTCTCGGTATTATAATGTGGTATCTGTTACTAACACAATAGCTATAGTGTTAGTATTCTATATTCGTATATATATATACATATATATATATATATATATATATATATATATATATATATATATAGCATTGAAGTCGAATTGTCGAAGACTTTATATAATTTTTGCTTCACTATTGCAGGTTCCCACATTCGTCTACGAGATTTTACCGTCCTATTATCCCACATTCCACACCCAAATAAATGGTGGTTATAGGGCGTAATACCGGCTCCTACTGATGAGTCGCCCAGTAAGCACGAAACGAATGTGCATGAGATTATACTTTCCGCTCATGCTGTCTTTGGTTTATCCTTCTGGTCCCAACTGAACTAATTTGTTACTTGGTTTGCAACACCTAATACATACTTGCATATATATTAGTTCTCCGCAACAAACAGTATTTAACTGTTATGCATTAATGATTCCTCAGTTTATGAGCGTATTACGCTTGTTTATTTTACTTCCGAAACAGAATATCTAAAATAATATGGTCTGCGACACGTAATACTATTTTGAAATTATTTAATATCTGTCAAATTAGAATTGTAACGTACGATAAAAGTTTTCATATGATCACGCTACTTGAATGAATCTTCGATGAATCTTACCAGCTTTTACTTTCAAAGTTGAGCGAAATATCATCGAAGGGATATAAAAAAAATAATTAACAATTTTGGTGAGTGATGGAAAGCTATTTGGCCACAAAAGATATATTTGATTTAAATTGAGGTATTGTTGCTTTTTTACTACATATGAATGCCAAAGCGAAGCCTTAATATCAATCTTAAAAAATGCACTGAGGAGGTTAAACTTCATTTTAAATGTCAAAATGTCAAGCAAATTAACGAAATGAAAATTTTAAAAATCTTTCTGGTTTACTACATGCAATATCTGAAAGCATAAAAGGGCAACAAGTCATAGAAATACGCTACGCTATATATTTGAAATACCTTTATATATCGTTTATCATCATTTCTGGAGATGTAAAAATCAATTACCTGCAAGAGTATCTTAATGGAAAGGACCAAAAATCTTTTTAGAAATGTGTACCCGAATGCTTTTAAGTAAATCCACACACTTTTCACGATTTATTGATGTTGAATCAGGAATGGGGTTGTTTAGTGAGAAAACTGTTTGGAAAATAGACGCTGACAGATAATGTTACATAAATCATAAACATGATACACAATTTATCCAACAGAGTAAATAACGCGTGTTTGGAAAAATTAAAATCCAATAGTTAGCGAATGGTTAGCCTGAGCAAATGATGGACACAAACACGCGAATCAAACCTTACGAAAAGTGAAGTAAGACTGCACTCCACAAAAAATAATACCTTCGTATTGGCCATCCTTAAAAGGTATAATTCTTGATTAATGTTAGATGAATTATAGAAAAATACTGTAATGCGAAGTACATCAATCATAGGTTTTCCACAACGTACCTAAAAAACAAAGACGCAAAAAGATCAACTCTCAAGGTCGAATTTCCAGATATATATTATATACGTACCGTTAAAAATTGCTCAGCGTAAAATTTAAGCTTTACTGTCCAACCGGTAAATATAAAACTCTAGCAGCATTCAACTTTTCAGAGTCGATAAAGAAATCAACACTTCAACAAAATACAAAAAAGTTAATTGGTAACATAATATATTAAACTGTTCGGTTTCGTGTGTTTAAAAGAATTAGGTATGTCTTTTGCGCTGAATGCTAATTGTAAAATATTCTTTATTTAGATAAAAAGAAAGGTAAATTTGAGCATTAATTGAATATAAAATTTCATGTTGTATGCGTGCCAGTACATGAGTTTTTATTCCGCTTCGTTGTATTATAAATGAGAGTAATCATATGTTTAGGAATATTGGGTTTTGTTTATAATTTCTCTTAAAATAACTTTCGGTTTAATTTTCCACTTTTTTGTCTGAATATCAATAATTCTATGGTACACCGGACTATATAGAAAGATTTTGAGCTCGCTATTATAGAGACAGTTTAGCATACTATTTAGACATGAATGTACATAAAATATGTATATAAAGCCCAATTTTTTATATACTAATTGTAAATTTCATATTTTTAAATGGATCATGTAATTCTTTGCTAGAAGACTAAACAGTGTTCCAGCCATCGACGTTTTATCGAATTGTGTGTAGTAACTGCCATTAAACATAAATACCATCCTAAGTTATCTTGTTGAATATAGTTTCATGACAATTGTTAGATATCTGAATTGAAAAATGACCATTACCGATAAAATTCCAAACGAAGTCCATATTTTTGTCAACGGATATGCTTGTAAATCGATTCTTAGCTTTGAGAGATAAAATATTCTTTTTCTCTTCATAGAGCGATTTTACGTTATTTGCCATTTAAAATGTCGTACGAGCACAAAATTTTGAAATAAAAATTGTTATTGCGCTTATTTTGCACGCCAGATTTTTTTGTTATGTTTATACATTTTATAATTTAGCCTTAGCTGCAGCATGTGCTTATTTGTCTACATTTTGCGAGTCTTAAACTGCACTCATTTGTGCTACCTAAATGCTGCACAGGATAGGCAAATTTATAAAATAGCGAAATTAATATCAATCAAGGCTAAACTCACCTAGCAGTTCTGAACAGCCTTCTGCAATATCTGAGCAAAGTATTAAATTTAAAACCACACTCTAAAATAAACGCATAGTAAGCGAGAAATAACAAGGAGTTATGTATTGCGGAAGCTGTCAGTTGTTATTCCTGTCTCATACATATTTTATAGAAAATAAATATGCCGAGGAAATGAATATAAACTGCTTAATTAGTGTGTGAAAGATTGGCTTCTTGTTTGCTGTTGGAAAGTGCATACATAAAACCCACTTATACTCATTTGTTTGCCTAAATTAACTATATGACTAATCTGATTTTTTTATATTTGAGATCGGACTCTAATTAAATGGAATTTTTTTATTTAATGAGATATAGTATTTGTTTTTTATTTTATAAAAACTATGCTTACATATGTACTTGGCTTAATACTTGGTGATTAGTGTTCATCTCCTATGTAAAAATGTATTTCCTAAATCGTTTTTACTTCCTATGTAAACAATGATTTGCTTACCGTACAATTTATAAGCATATAGCAATAAATTTTTTTAGATTTTATATTCGTGACCGAAAGAAACTTTTATGTTGAATTTTCCAGACGTACCATTTAGATAAGTCCACTAAGGATGAGAGCCTCAAATCTAATGTTTCTTTATATTATATGTGCATGGTGATATGCAGCTTGTTATTTAATTTTCTGACGTTCTTTCACGATGACGGTCGAGGGATGAAGCGCGTTGGTGCCTGCGTCTGTAGGTTATAGTGCTCTATTTTGTGCGATTATTTCAATAATATATGAATTGGTGCTTACCTGAAATCCGTAAAATTGAATCAAATAATATCACCACCCATAGAATAAATTATTAATTGACTGCACGATCGTTCTATGTATAGTGAAGACTATTATATTTGTAAGTACCCAAATATTGCGCAGTCGAATTTTTCAGTCAAGTACACTTTACGTGAGACAACTATAGATAAGTAAAACAAATCTAATTTTCCAAACTAACTTTATTCATTGTGATTTTTACATATGTTAGATATATTAACACTCTGCTCTGATATGGATCACTGAAGGTCGAAACGCGTCAGTAAATGTTACTGCATTAGCTGTGCTATTTGTTATATTTGGTTTATCACAAGCATGCTAAAAAAATTTGAAGAGTTGCTATCTATACCCGTGTAATCAATGATTGTTTACTCATTTTATTCACTCATAATCAACTAATAATATGCATTTTCGTTTACTAATTCATAAATAAATAAATTGTGCATAAGATTGGTATGTATATTTGGAACGTAACCTTAATTTCTATAATATTTATTTGTTTGTCAATATAAACTAATCGGTGCCTAAGTTTCAAAGACAATTATTCTGGTACACTTGTTGCATCCTTATTGGGAACCTGAAAAAGTACTGTGTAGAATTTTTAAAGTTTCAGATAGGGATAAAATAAGTCTACAGGACGAATTCTTATTCCTTATATTACATTTTATTTTTTTGTTTTGTTTTATAATATCCTTGTCCACAGTATCTTTCGAAAACGTGCAATACGCATTACAGTGTATCGTTGGTAATTGACAGTTCAACAATTGGACTTGCGTAATGCCAAAATAAACAATAAATGGTACTGTTTATAGGCCATTAATATGAATTAAACGTTCTACACTCCATTGTATTCAGCTTAATAATGATACTTTAGCCTCAAGCAGCGCGAATAAGTCACAAACTAACCTCAAACATTGCTAACAAGAAAATAATCGTAGACGGCTGTAGATAGCCAGAGACTTTCAACATAAAGACAACACTTAGGCAAGCACAACTTTTTATTGTAACTTATAAACAAAATTTTACAAGAGGAAATAATGAAAGTGGCGTGTCGGAAGTTGTGCTAAGCGACATAATAGATAACAGGGTGGTACTGTTGTCGGAATTCAATCCCAAATCAAAATTAGCAACGAGCAAAGAATAAATATGTTAAATAGTTAATTGTGACCGATGGATACAATAATTTACATTTCATCAAAGAGAAAGTCAGATAAAAATTGTAGGCTTTTTAGAAAACAAAACTGACGTACATATTAATATATAATTTTCAATGTAAAAAAATAAATATAAAATTAAAATCCATTTTTCATGTATGATTGGTAAAGTTGGCAAAATGTAATCGCGTAGTCGATTTTGACAGCAACTATAATTGCAAAATAAACAGAATTCACGTAAAATTATAATGTTTTCCGCAAATTTAAAAGCTTAGACTTGTCTACCCCCGTGTTGCGTTATGAGAGGAAATCAGAACAAAATAAAAAAGTATCGCTAACAGAAAATAACCTTGCAGTTTTTGTGCGCAAATGTTCTAAATCAACTCAGGCTGCATTTCCTTCTTTCAAATGAAGTTCTCGATTGCAAGTTTATCTACAAATTTTCTATAGGAAGAATTTCATTTCTTTAAAAGCTGTTCGACTGAAAACATCAATCAATTCTCGATAAAGTTGCATTAAATTCGCCTCAAAGTTATAACATTGAATGTATCTTTCGCTCATGAAGGAGGCGAATTTTATTGCTTTTTCTAAACCTGTCTATAGTCATTCACGAGAATTTGGTAAATTCTAACGTTTTCAGATTACTTATCGGCCACACAATTCCGAAAAGTATCAGATTTTTCTGACTTTAACAACAGCGTTTGCCTTCCTTTCTTCCAAACATATAACTTGTTTCTCCGCACGTCCGCACGTCTTTCAATAATGCAAATATGCCTAACTAAACAGTAAACCTATTGCATATGAAAATTATATTCCTAGATCTCATTTAACCACATTATATGTGGCAATAATCTTCCATGAAATTTTGAGTGCCTGCTTTCGATACCCGTAATAGTTACCTTTAGTTATACATACATTTATCTATGCGTATGTCGCAGGTAAATGGGCAATCACAAAAAAGAGATAAAAATCGCGGATGTAGAACTCATTTCACTTTGTCTCATTTAAATCTACAAATTGTCTACTTTGCCAAATGACTGTAAATGTATTATTTACGATAATGTTTATGCCCGTTGTTGATTTCGTTAGTTGACGAAAACGTGATAAAGTTTTACGTATAAGCCTACTGTATCAGGAATAATGATTGAGCTGATTTATTTCGATGAGTAACTGACTAATAATTATTTAAATCAAGGCGGCGAGCTTGAAATATACGAAAATTCTATTATACATAATGGAAACTTTGCTTATATCAGTTCCGCAACCTTAATTTTAATAATTGTTATTACCTACTGAGCAATTAAGAATTGTTAAGATTGACTAATTATATCGTATATTATGATCCAAATATTAGGTAAATGCTGATTTTCCCATCAATTACGGAGTTAAGCTATAATAATGAATAAGGCTTGCTTTAATATAGTAAGTTTACGGGTGAAACTTCTACTAATTGTAGTTAGATTTTTTTTGTCAATATTTCGGTTAACGTTTTAAATGATTAACCACTTGATCAAAACACTTTAGAAATAGAAGACCCATTGATTAATGTTACAAAACTAATAAGCGAACAAAGGTTTCTATGGTTATAAAATTTACTTCATATATAATGATTTCAAAATTTAATTTATATGTTAATTTGGTAGAATTTTGCGTGATCTGAAAACGGTATTCTTTAGTAGTAATCGTAAGATTTACGATTTAAACGTGTCTATACATCGAAAATAACACTTACACAGTAAACATACATCACGAAAGACAGAGAAAATTAAAGTAATAATGCAAAAACCCTTTTTGAATATATCACGATACCGGCTGGTATAGCGCAATATGAATTGACACGCTTTAAATAAAACACGTTTGAAAGAGACGATTTAATCACAAAATCACTCAAAAAATATGTCCAATATATTTACATTAAAAATATTTAAGACTCTTGTGCTAATGATTTGCAATTCTGTGCTAAAAATGAAAAAGAAATAAAAATTTTTAAACGTATTCTTATTTCTATTTATTGCCTGAGGATAAAAACAAATATAAATACTATATTCTGGCGTTTCACCGAAATTAACAACGATTTAATAGTTTTCAGAGATTATACCGTGTATATATTTATCATACTAATTGTTAATGCCATAACTATTAAGACTATTATAGATAACTTCGTATAACATGAATTCGTTTTCTTCACACATTTAGGTAAATTAATAGGTAACTATTTATTCACATTTATAAATTTTCAATATGTTAAGCTCTTTGAGCGAGTGAGACAAGTTTATCAGTGTAATAATATTTTCCTGAATGTTCTAATGGTTCTAACTAGGTAATTATTGAAACCAACATTCCTCAAGTATGACATCCATTTTTTTCCATTTTCGTTCGTTGATATACTTCATTTAACTAAATTATTAACTATTTAGATTTAGTTTCCTGTTTCAAAATTTGCGAATGTTAATCATAGTTTTAAATAAATAGATCTAATGCAAATAAATGGGTTTTTCTGATATCTACGAAAATTCAATAGTAATCAACAAAAACGGCGACATGAAGTACTTCTACTTGCTAGAGAAATTTTATGCATTTCCAGCTCTTATGCCAACGATAAAATTGTGTCATTTTGAGTTACATTAATTTATATCAATGAGGCGTCTTTTTTTAATTTGGAATCACATTTTTAGATTTTGAACATTTGCTGACTTTGTGCTATCATTGGCTGATTTGCAAGCATCTGTGACAGAATTTATATTTTCTAGACCATCATTTGATGTATTATTTTGTAAAGTGATATCTAGCAGAACTTCCTGAGAATTTGTTGATCTTTGCAGTAAAACGTTTTGTGTTAAATCAGAGGCATCATCTGTCCTATCGACATAATCCTCTGTTAAGTTTTCTGAAGGAATTTGATCCGAAGTGATATCTAGCAGAACTTCCTGATCATTTGTTGATCTGTGCAGTAGGACGTTTTGTGATAAATCAGAAGCATCAACGGTCCTATGCACATAATCCTGTGTTAAGTTTTCCGAGTCAGTTTGATCCAACATTTCACTAGTGAAATTTGGCATCGTGGGTTGAGATTTGCTATCGTCTTGAACATGAATGTCAGCGTTGCTTCCTGAGATTGAGATTCGAATTGATGAACAACCAGGTTCATTCAAAGTAAATTTCGGAAATTTGGTCATCCCTTGAGAATCAATGCAGTCGTTGCTAATCATACCTATGGGACTATATGATGTAGTGTTTACGTCGTTGATGTTGGTGAAACTGTTATTTTGCTCATTGATAGTACAATTTTCGTTGTTGACATTATATTCACTGCTACTGTTTTCGTTATTTTTAAAGGTATTGCTAACACTGGTTTTGTCATTATTGTTTTCGTTGATTTCGTTGTTGCTGTTGTTGTTGTTGTTGCCGCTGTTGTGACAATGTTTATGAAATTGATGAGAATGAAGATTGTGTGGACAATAATTAGTAAAATGGTTATGATGGCAATAATGTGACGGAGGAACTAAACCGAAAAACTGATGCTGTCGCGTATGCAGATGAGACCGAGGATGGCATAGTGCAGGATTGTAATCAGAAAATTGTGTTGAATGCTGAAAGTTCTGATGAGGATGTTGATGGAATGGTTGATGGTGCAGGTAATAATAGTAAGGCATCAAATGATGGTTGGCATATTGATTAGCGGCTGAAGTAAAAGTTTGAATGCTCGGTCGTGCACACTGATGCACATGACATGTAAGCGGCAGTAATCCACTGGATAGAGCAGCACAGGTATGGTTAAAGGAAGGTGCTTCACTCGATGTGCATTCAGATGTGACATTGCTTGGCGGATCGGGGGAATGCTGATCCATGTGATTTGTTGAATAATTGTCCATGCAATCTTTTGTTTGCATATTCCAAAAACCTCTGTTACTTTGCTTACAACAACTGCCGCTGTTGCATTTGGTTTGATTGGCAAAATTAACTGGAATGTTTGAATTTGCAATTTCGCCAGTATTTGCTGTAATTTTGGCAAGACGCATGGCGTTGCACACGCAGGGATCACTTCTATTTGTGAGCAAACTCATAGGCAGTAGTCCAACTGGGTGTTGCCTGCAGCCATTTGTGGGAGGGAAGTCGAAACACGACTGACGACTGTCGCTTTCCTGTGCTCCAAGTATAGTATTTGAGAGAGGAAAGTTACTGGAAGTTGACTGCTCCTTCTCCGAGTTGAACTGGTGAGGTGTCAAGGTAAACTGATTCAGTTGCACTCCATAACTGCAATGTTGCTTCAACTGATAGGCAGAATGACTCAACTGGCGTGTGTCCGCCTGTCTACCCATAAAGCCTGTACTGTTCATATTCGACAATGGCAAACTGTGCACAACGTTGTAATGCAAATTCGTCGGATTTAGCTTATCCTTAGTGAATGAATTAATACAGTTTGTTTTTAGTCCAAATCTAAACATATCTTTTCGACTTCTACTGTTTTGAGTAGACTTGTAGCCAGTACTGCCTAAGTTATTTAGCTGTCTTGCTCCACCCTGAGACATGATTGCCTCTATTAGTTGATTTTTCGATTGTTTCTGTTCAATAGAAGCTTTAGACGACGGTCTACCTAATTTTGATTCTCTATAGATGTACAAATGACGTGGTATTGTCGGCCTGTTGTCGACAAATGCATTATTCTGCCTAGGTAGCTTACAACAGCAGCAATAACAAAAGCCACAAAATGCTGCACATCTGGCCAAAAATCGTCGAAAAGCAACAGGCAGTCTTAGAAATGAATAGGTGGGCATACAAGCACACGCCAGGCCGCAACAATTATAGTACTTCTTTGATTTTAACTGTTTAACTATATGGCGATTATATGGTGGTCGTGCCTCTGCAGTACATTGACTCGGCAGAAACATCCACGTCAATATCTCTCTATATTTTGGCATGTATGCTATGTAAACAAAAAAATTCGTCGTTGAATATGCCAGCGATACTAGCCAATGCACAGGCGACATAAGTCGTTTCGCGCAGTCAGTATTTCCTATAGCTATCAGTATTTGGTAAACAATACTTGGAACGGCGAGTATAAGGAACAAAAATATGATGACGATCAGCATTCGAGTGACTTTAAGGCGACGTCTTTTCATGTCTAATCCAGAAGCGGTTACTGACCTCCTCTCTAGAGAGGAAAACAGTTGTAAAGCAAATTGATTTCGTTTTTTCGCCATGGCAGGTGTAGGTGCTTGCCTACCCATTGCCATGTCTTTAGCTGAAACTCTAGCTGACGCAGTGTAGGCCAATACTGGCATAGGTGCTTTTTGATCCATAAAACTGCTTCCAAGGGAGGCATCGTTTACAGGTGCGAAATTATCAACGTCCCCTTTGCTGCAATTATGAATGTAATTCCTTGAAGTTCGGTGTTGGCAAACAAACCTGTTAAAACAACGACATACATTACTAGAACAGGAATGATTATTGCTATAAAAATGTTTATGAAATACTTTGGCACTGTTGCTATTAATTGAATAACTTGTCACGCTATTGTTTTTGCCCCCCACTACACGGTTTATTGTAGACGTTCTCATGAAATCGGACAATTTGGAACATTTTTGTATCTGCATTGACGACTTTGATAGGCTAGAATGTGCGTTCTGTTTGCAAAAATCGTTCTGTGTTGCCATATATTCATTTTTACTCGGACATATTCTCGAAAATTTCGCATAAGTTTCACCGACTCCATTGTGCTTCTTGAGCACATTTACCGAATCAGTGAAGTGATTCTGACGATTAATGCAGTAAAACAGCCAGCAACTGTTTGGTTTATAATTGGGTCGATATTGAGAGCTGTTTGAGTCTGATATATCCGAAACCTTTGAACTAGTTTTTCTGTTGGCATAGGCTTCATATCCGCAACAGCACAAATAATGTTTACGTTGCCTTGGCAATCTAGCAGGCGCGGTCTCCCCTTCTAAGCCACTATTTCTGAACTGCTTGTTCTTGCTCGTCATGTATGCCTTAAGCCCTTCATAGTAAATAGGATTAGCATTTGGAGCCATATCGTACAGATAATACCACTGGTTGATTATCGACTCATGACGATGCTCGGCTGTGCTTTTAGCCAGTAATATGCGAGAAATTTTTAACACTCGTATAATCTGCCAACTGCAAACTATCAAAAGCAGTGCTGGTAAAAGTGCCAAAAACACACAGTCTACTGTTGTGTGTGCTTGCCGTGTTGCATTGACAAGTTGTGCATTCCAATTACGAGATTTGGCTACTTCTAACAGAGCAACGGGGATACGCAAGAGCAGACTGAGTAGCAGTGTCGAAAAGATCGCAATGACAGTCAGTGATTTAGTGCATATATGATTTGCATACAGCGGCCTACAAGTTACAAGATATCGTTCGACTCCAATAAGCACGGTCAACCAATTTCGTGCCATTTCGAAAAAGTTCAACATGACAAAGGCTGTTGGCATTGAATAAGATTGCACCGATTTCAGTTTCTGGCCAATTTCTGTGTTGGCACCAAAAGCAAGATAAGCCGCTTTCAGATTAAGACTGCCAAGTGCACTCATAAATAGTAATGTATCAATGATCGCCATACTTTGGAGTAACAACTTTGTTGTCTTCGGTGTCACTTTGTCAAACAAAAAGATAACAAACGCCAAAATGCTGGATCCTATGCCAATTATCTCTAACGGTGTTCCAATATAAAGAATGAGTACAATTTTTGTGATGTTTACACCGTAACATTCTTCATACCTTAGAGCAGGCGATGCGGGAGTTGCTGTTGTTGTGATTCGTCTGCTGGACGGAACATCGATAAAGCTCGTTTGGTTTTGTAAATCTCCGAATTTGGCATTGTACAGATTTGCAATTGGACTATTCAAACTCACATTAAGAGGTGAATTTGTGTATTTTTGCATATTTTTAGCTACAAGTTATCTTTTTGTTTATTAATCATTTTATAATTGAGTTTACGATCCTGTAAACAATATATTCACATTTTTCGTTTCAAGAAGAAATAGAATAATTGTAAATATTTTTATATTTTTCACTCACGTCACAAAAAAAATATATTTTCCCACAAATTCATAATCCAAAATCTATGTTTTAAAATCTGCCAGATGTTCATTAAAATAGGTTAACTTTATTTTACTTATTTCGTTTCTCTGTATATTTTGTGTTACTTTGGAAAAAAACAGTCCAATAAGAAGACAGATATATTCTATTGGTTGAATTCAAAAAACCTTTCTCTAAATATTCTTGCAAATATAAAGAATATGCATTGGTGCTATAAAAAACCAGTTCTTGTTAAATACAAAAAATAAATGCAACAGGACATAATATTTATAAATAAGTATTATTTGACAAAGTTTGGAAAACTTTTCAAAATTTGGAATATAAATATGCATATAGTTACCTAAAAATATGGACATATAATAAATGTTGGATTTTTCTTAGCTTCCATCTAAAACGATAACTAATAATATAAATGTAAACTTGATTTCGGAACACCCAATATGAATAAATTATTTCATTATTATTACATTGTGGTCAAATTTTTAGCACTGACACAGACTGAAATTTTACTAAATCAATAGGAATTATTTATTTTCATGTTTATAAAATTAGATTTAATCGTTAAAACGGTTGGATTTTTTTCCGAAAAATCTATTTTTGAAATTAATATTATAGTTTATTTGAAGAAAGTACAATCTATTTTTTAAGTAAAAGTCGCACAATGAATTAATGCAAATTCTTTATTTAAAAAAAATAATGTTTGAAAATTTTTTGCTTCCATTTTCCTAATTGTTGTGAAAACGTCAAAAAATATTTACATTTTGTAAATGCCTATAGAAATAAATACCAATATTCGAAGTATAATTCACATCATTTCGATCTCTTTGCCAAATATTATTTTGTTCCTATAGACTATTTTTTAAATCATAGTATTTTAGATAAATTATTTGTTCAATCGTTACATCAACAGCAATTTCCAATATTTCCTTCTTCAGTTTTCTGCACCGAAAATTGTTAAGAAATATGAAGCTTGATAAAATTATGAATATCAAATACTCTTTTTCATCCCAAATGTTGTGATTACAGAAGAATTTCATGCATAAAGATGTTGGTTGACTGAGTTAGCTCGAATAATATGTATCAGCGCACAACCGTAAATATTTTACTATGATATCAGCCTACATTAAATAACTTATATATATAACTTATAAATGTCGCGAGCTTGAAAAACAAAGAATTCCATAAAATATTCATTTGTCAGTATAAATTAAGTATCGTAGATAAGGCATATCATTCAGTAGACAGTTCATGTTCTTATTGGGATCTTTTCAAGTACAGGCCGGAATTTGCCGCGGACAAGGTTCTTACATTGGCACGTCTGCTACGACGTCTATCACACTAACCAATAAGCCACTCTGCCGTATGCCACACAAAAATTTCAAGAATATATTAACTCATTGTACCCTTCCTGTGTGCAAAAACAAAAAGAAATTTTATCGGATACAAGAAACATTTCTTTCGCATAGTATTCTCAAATATCTTCTAATGAACATATCTTTATATATAAATTGGAAAGTAAAACACGATGGAAATATGAGAACATAGAGAGAGTGTGAAAAACGGAAACCAATCAATTGCGTGCGTCACATCCAGTTCAAGCTGAATGCTTGTACGTGGTTCTTCTGCTTGCGTAAATCCGTCTGCAATTTGTTTATACATAAGGCTTCGTAAGTGGCTAGCTCCCTATTGTTATTGCATTTAGTAATTACTTTGAACGCTACGTTTGGAGAACATACGTGCGGTGTTTCGATGATGTGTTGCGCAATAGCAGACGTGTATTCACGATTTGATTTAAAACAGGCGTTTAAGTTTGCAATGTTCTCTCATTCACGCACGCAATTTGTTGTTTTCAGTTTCTCACACTCTCTCTATGATCACATATTTCTATCTTGTTTTGCTTTCCAATTTATATATAAAGATATGTTCATTAGTAGATATTTGAGAAGACTATGCGAAAGAAAATTTTCTTATATCTGATAAAATTTCTTTTTGTTTTTGCACACAGGAAGGGTACAATGAATTTTATTAAAGCTCTCACTTCAAAAGAATATGTTAACTCATGATTTTATGGTTAGCCTTGCTTTTAGGTGAAGCATATATGGCGTTTTTAGATTTAAAATTTGAACCAGTCGCCACTAATCTTTCCGCAAAAAACTATTATCCATAATGATTCTTATTTAACCTATTATAATTGATTTGAATGCATGATTCTGATATGTTGATGGTTAAAGGAAAATCTATAATTAATTTTAACTAGGTGACGCTTAATATCATTACATATTATTATTATTATTACATATTATTATTATTATTATTACATATTATTATTATTATTATTATTATTATTATTATTATTATTATTATTATTATTATTATTATTACATATTATTATTATTATTATTATTATTATTATTATTATTACATATTATTATTATTATTATATTATTATTATTATTATTGATATTATCGTCTGGAAAAGCGCAACAGCCGAGGTGGATTCGCTCGTCAATTTCTATCATTATGAACTGCCAATCAGATTTTATTTTTATTATATCTCCTTTTTTAATTCTCTAGAATTCTCATCTGACCTCACCACTGTGTAATTTCAACTACTTAGAATTCATTTTGTGTTTTATTAATTTTATTTTCCTTTCAATTTGTATACGAATATTTCTACATTTTTTTCAGCACGGACCTATTGAACGTCGACTCTTTAATTTTTTTATCAAACTTCATCTATAGGAATCAGATGCCTCTGGTACTATATATTGCTTCAATCCCTACCCAGACGCTTCTATTAAGTCGTGCTGAACTTCATCGAAATGTTTGATATCAGGAGTTTCCGTGCGTCTCTATTTAGGGATATTTGTATTTTCACATTGCAGCCACACTTGTTGCGCTCGACAGAAAATTCTTGCAATATGTTTGCAATATAAGCGGTTTGCCAGTCTCATAAACATCAATCTTCTCTTTCGTCTACTTTTTATTAAACTCTGATAGATGGGTTGACATCTGAAATGCTCTGTCGGCAAACTTCATACATTTGTGCTAACCTCTCATATATGACTCTCCAACGATGTGCTTCAGTCGATCAAATCTGACTCTCACTTGTTTTTTGTTGGAAAAGAGAAACTAAAGCGTAACAGCACATTGCTAGAGCGGATATCTGAGCAAACATCCATATCTCTGCTGGTAACATCGACCCATTCCGCAATTGGAGCCATTCAATATGAGTGGAGCAACTCTATGAAACGGCGCTCCTTAATTGAAGGCATTATCGCTGACGCTCGAATTACCGCCCCAATCTTGCTGAGTACCTTTTGCTTTGAAGGGCTCACACAAACATTTGACGCGCATGATGTGACCATAAAATACACCCTGCCAATCCCAAACCTACCGCGATGTCGTTGCTGTGGACGCCGCATAAAAAAATGCATTAAAGTTCTTCCTCTCCAGTTCTAAGTTCCGGTCTGAAACCGATGTCTTCAACTAACATCATTACTGGTATGGTGGTCTAGAAACCAACGTCTGCGAAAATAAAAGCGATTCACACGTTCACTTCAGTGACAAGGCATAAGAGGCTTGTGGTTAAACAAATTACTGAATTATTGTCTACAATTCTCTATTCTTCCAATCTTACCAACGTCCCTAAAGACAGTGAAAACAAACACTCTGAGCTGGTCAAGTCGCGAATTGCAACTAATTCGTCTCTAGAGACGGTGCAATATTCAAGCTGTTCGAGCCTTTCAATAGCTCAACTCATGTACATGCCTGAGAAGAGCTGGGTTAGTGATGTCCAGATTGATGATAAACACTCGATTCTCATCAACAAGCAGACAGTCACGCTTATCAGTCCACGCTCCCACACCATCCACCACTTTAAGACTCCCACACGGCTTTCTTCTCAAATCTTACATCGGAATCTCCTTTAGCCATACTTATCCACTGTAAATCAATCAACTTCGGACATATCTAACTTCAAATAAGTTGGGTATGTGCTTTCTTGTTGAAACTTATCTGCCGTCTATCATTCATTAGAATGACACTTTCTAATCATCGAATATTCTTTTTCTGAAGCGACAGAGTTTTTGGCCGAGCTGGTTGATTATCAGCATAAGTTTTGTCTTCTCACAACTAAACGCTTGACTACTTCTAATACAATGGTACTGGATTTCTTTTTATTTAAGCTCGGTCACAGCTTCTCTCAATAATTAAAGACACTAGTTGGGCCCAAAATTGTTCATACTTTTCTCTCAGCCATTCTATCACTTGCTAACTGGCATAACTGAACATAAGAAAATCATATATTGCTATGTCGTTTTGCTGACGACTCCTGGATTCAATTTGTGAATTTTCCTTCACGGGGAAACAACTATCATGACAGCGTTCTCTCCAACAAAAAATTACCAGAATTCCAAATACGGAAGATCTTCCCTAAACTTAACAACTGCTTTGTATCTTTTCATACAGCTCCCACATCTTCTACCCCAAGGCAAATTAAACAAACTAATTGGGGAGAGTATAGCCGAATCTGTGGTTCTATTGTATAGATAAAATTAATTATTACGGAAAACTTGTTTTCGTGCTATTCCATAATCTATAATATATTATCGTCCCGCCTAGATTTTGTCACAAACATCCAGGACATACACACCATAAAACACGTTAAGTTCCTTACCTTATTTAGGTTGTACGAAAATTTATCACGTAGCCCAAGACTACGCATTTCGTCACGATCCCTCGCACTCTGACGTATTGATGATTATATTTGCTAAAATGGCTAATAGGCAGACGCTTTACAACGGAAAGTATATTCGAACATTTCCAAACTCACGTAAGAAATTCGCAATTATCAAAAACCAATGGTTCCGTAAATCACTACAACCAAACATCAACTTTTCTGCCTGGGATAAGTCCAACTTTGCTGACGAAAATCTGGGCTATCTAGTAAATTCACATACTATATTCACTCCATCTATTGAGATGCTCGATGAAGACACCAAGTTTCCTCGTTTGTTCACTATCTCGCCGACCATGGTCGATCAAACAATCAAAGATAATACATCTAACCACCAATTTGATAAATATGGTGTCTCTGTTGGCATGATATCCATCCAAGGTTGGAACCACTTCACCCTTTTTGCTAAAGTTGTCAATAGATGACACGAAATTACCAGCGGCAACGCACTGACGCGTTTCGAACGTCCTTCCATATATATTCAATGCGGTTTGATCCTCGATAGTCAGTTTGCCGTCGTACTGTGATGATGATCATGGAAGGTCGAAACGCGTCAGTGCGTTGCAGCTGGCGGTAGTTTTGTTATGTTTTTTGACGACTGGTTAAATAAAATGGGATTGGTGTCTACTTCAAGCACGCAAACTTGATTTAAAGAATTGTTACCACCCACCCGCGCGCAAATAATTATAGGAGTTAAATTGTATTGCCTATATATTTATCATGTGGCGAAAGCCAAACAATTAATGTTCGTGACTCGCATAGAAATTGTGCAGCCGACATTTCCAGTCGAGTTCAATGTATACGAGACTGCTTGATGTGAGAGCCATATATCTAAATTTGATTTCCATATATATTCAATGCGGTTTGATCCTCGATAGTCCGTTTGCCGTCGTACTCTGATGATGATCATGGAAGGTCGAAACGCGTCAGTGCGTTGCGGCTGGCGGTAGTTTTGTTATGTTGTTCGACGACTGGCTAAATACAATGGGATTGGTGTTAACTTCAAGCTCGCAAACTTGATTTAAAGAACTACGCATTTCCTTTTTTTAAATTATTAGGTTTTTCCCTACATTCTGACCAAATTGCGGCAAAATTCTTTAAATTGGCCCTTCCCATTTGCATTATCACACAAAAACCTACTCTGCGCCATACCTTATTCAGAGCCTACGTCTTACCTCTGGTTATTTTAAGGTAGCTAAATTTATTGCCCATTCAACTTACTCTCCTACTATGCCATTGATTAGAACACTTCTCGATTTATGTCAGAAGTGTGTTCAACGCACTAACTGCGGAAGCAAAACTCTTACGCTAGCAATATTACTATTATTAATATGATTATATTGGTTATTTTCATTATTATTATTATTATTATTATTATTATTATTATTATTATTATTATTATTATATATATATATATATATATTATTATTATTATTACATATATATATATATATATATTACATATATATATATATATATATATATATAGAATTACTACTACATTCTACACCATTATTCTTGCTTAATTATTATTAGTATAATTATACAATAATATTGTATACAATAATTAATATTACATATATATTGGTCTATTGTGCTCTTCCTGTGTGCAAAGGTCGCATTTGTTATATTATTATTATGTTTACAACAATATTTATTGCTATTTTAAGTTGTTGTTGTTCTACTATTATCTCCGTGCGCTAAAATTTAAAAAAAACTTCGGTTAAAAGAACCGTTTCGTTATAATTTAATAACTACAATTGTGTATATTATATATATATATATATATATATATATATATATATATATATATATATATATATATATATATATATATATACAGGTAAAAAAAGAGAGTGGAAATTAAGGAAGAAAACAATAAATACTTGCATTACCTCCAGTTCATGCTCAATGCCAAAACATGCTCTTTCTGTTTATGAAATCCGAAAGCAGCGTATTTATCCATACAGCTTCATTTGTGGCAAACTCATTACATTTATGACATTAGCAATTATTTGAAATGCTATGTCTGATTATCATTTTATTAATTTGAACAAGATTTATATTTCAGCTGCATGAAATGCAAATGTTACCTGCCACTTAAAAGTTCTACTGTTGTGTGCGTGTAGTAGCATACATGTTAAATAAGATTTTCAGATAAATTGCTTTATTTACTGGTTCAAAATAGGTCTGCTTCTTTTGATTTTACATTGTAATAATTGACTTAATCAGATGCCTAGGATAGCCATAACACATTGGACAGTTTGTTGCTTTAGTAAACTCGTCTTCGTTTGAATCTGGACTGACTAACCTGTGTATTATTTTAAAGCAGCCGCGATCGGTTGATAAGTTATATTGACAGGGAAATAAATTGCTCTATTGCAAGTACCGTGCAAATATGGTTGGTTTATGTTAAATTATACTATTAAACATACTATTAGCATCTTTTTTTTACTATAACATCTAGGAAAGTCCGACGATCATTTTTCTTCTGCTCTGACGTGCAACTGATATTCTTATGCTTTTATATAGAAACATGGAGGCAATATTCGTGCTTGCCATCTATTTCTAATAACGTGGAACATATCGTTAAAATACCGTTTGTATTGTGGACATGTACTTATGTCACTGTGACCTAGGAAAATCTCAGCCAACACTGGAGGTAATGAATCTCCATTGCCACACCATGAATCTGTTTAAGAATGTTTCAGTTGAGACGAAAATTTACATCATTCGTGTAAAATGAATTAATCTTTTCTAGAGTATTACCTTGGACCGGAAATGATAATATATTTTGATCTACTACTTGAACTATATTGTGAATGGTTTCTTCAATTTTAAACATTTGTAAAAAGACACAACAATATAAGGCACAATAACCTTGTTTTTAACATTTATATCTTGTGTACTGTTTACAAACTCAAGGTAATCAGCAACCGAATATTTATGTAGGAGTTAGCACAATGGTTCCAGCCAATGAGTTGAACGGAGGATTGACAAGTGAAAATTTTGGACTCATGGACATAATTTTTCTGTCTTTTCGGTAGTCAGTAAATTTTTATTTAAATGATCCAATTTGTTTTAGCTTAATTGCATTGGTCTCATTAAGTAAATCGGCATCTGTTCAGATTTTATTTTTATTTATTATTTTGCATCATCTGATTTATCCGCCGGACGTGTGGATTTTGAATTTTCTTTCAGCATGATCTCCGACTTTTGTATAAAATTTGATTTTTTTCCTTTGTGAAAGCGCACTTTCCGTCAGCAGCAAATCGACATTATTTGGTTTGCATTTTGATTAACATGTACGGATTAGAATTGTTCAGAAGAAACAAAACAAAATTTAAATGTTTTTTGCTGATGAATAATGTTCTGTGCATTTGAAAGATTTCAGATGTATAGCCTAATTGGCTAAGGTAGCTTTAAGAAAATTGCTTTAATTAATGTGTGTAGGTTTTCAGTCGGCCTATTTTTGTTAAATATAAATTCAATTGTAGCCTCAAAATGGATATCGCATTTACCTGAAATTTGAATTCCAAAACTTCGGCCCATCGACATTGCTTCAATTGTCAGCTGAACGATTTCTATTTGCGATAGATTAAGTACATGTTTGTCAATATCAGTGAGTAACATATCAAACAAAATTCCAGGCTTTATATTATTTTATAGTTATATCGAAATTCTTGTCTTATCTATCTTCACAATAGCTGGTAAAAACATCCGATATCCCATTCTCACATAAAGATTTATCTCATCCAATACATAAGTTTCACACACTATTCTTGCCAGCAACATGTTTACACCTTCTCTCTAATGGTCAATTCTGGAATACGCAAACCGTGTAAGATTTCTTCTATTGACCTATTGTTCAGTATTTCGCAATTTCGGTATACAATAAGAGAAAGGTTCCATCCACAATGACTTTCTTTGCGTTCTGCATTTTAACAGCAGAAGTCCATCTAGTTGTTTAATCTGTCCACGTGCAAAAATAAAATCAGATCAGATACAAGAATTGTTTCTGAACTATATTCTTCTTAAAGTAAAATCAAATAAAAAATAAATTCATCTGAAATCCCATTTAAGTGGGATACCGTTTCCCGCACAAAAAACAAGAAAGTTGAATCGGCATTAACACACACACACATTTAATTCAGCTAAACTACGAGTTTTATTTAAGGAAACATACTTACCTTTATCAGAATATTAAAGATAATCAGCCATTTATGCCTACGACAAATATTATTTTCAATTAAACTTTCAAAGTTGTCTATTCCCCTTACGTAGGCTGATCGACAACTCGATTAATTACTTGAATGAAAGAACAATGCAACTTAATCTACAGTTTCGAATTGAATATTTAATACACTTGAAATTGTGCAGCGTATTATTAAAACCTCACACGTAATTTCTCCAGATGTAACAATTAATATGATTACTAAATTCAATAGCAGAAATTAATTGGACATATATGAACTTCTATGGATAAACTAACTGCACCGCGTTTTAAACAAACAGAAAATGCATGGTCGTGCATTAATCTTGAGCTGGAGTTAATGCACGCAATTGATCATTTGAATCTTTATTTCATAACCTTTCCAACTTTATTTTTCGATTTTTTTGCTTGTCAACAAACGTAGATTTGTTCATTAGTATATATTTCAGAAGAACTTAAGAATAAATATTTCAACAAGACTAGAAGTCCTAGGTCTAAAATCTATGTATCTTCAGGTTTAAAAATGGCATCTCATGTACAGATAACTAACGAGAATAAACGAAATTTTCTGACTCCGTTCTATAAGGGATAATTCAAATTCAATCGTATGTCTGATAAAAATGCATTTATAGAGGTAAATGGCACAGTAGAGTGTGAAGTATTGAAACGCTGCCTTCCACAGTTTACCTGAACGGAAGAGGAGACTGATGAACGATACCCAACGAAAAATCAAGAGGCTGAAGAGGGATCTAACTCGAAAATGTGTGGAAATAGAGAGCCAGATAAATGTGAAAAAGGAGTGAAAATCAAAGTAAGGACAACTGAGGTGAAAGATCGACGCAATATGAAAGTGATAACTAGCGAAGTACCAGCACTACATATTAAAACTCGGTCTGAAAGAGTCATCAAGATACCGAAGAATAAAGTGTATATGGAGATCAATAAATTTTTTGGAGATTTTTTAAAATCCTCATACAAAGATAAATCAAATGTTATTTTTGAACAATTGATGTTATTGCTGGCTTCATAAATCTATGTTTCTTCTTGTTTTAAATATTTTAATATTTTTTGTAATTTTCCATTGAACACATTGTTGAGGATTTTGATTTGTCTTTAGTGATTTTATAATTCAGTCTTATGAAAATTTTGAATTATGTGATACGCCTTGCTGAGTGGTTCTGGCTTGACACAATTTAATAATAATTTTTTTGGAGTTCACAACGATATCAGTATTCTTAATTTACTTTTCGGGAAGTATCTCAAATTTTCTTTCGGTAATTGACGTGGATTATTTTTCAAGGTCACTAAAACTTTGTTTAGTCATCTGCGATATTCAGTGAGACGATGAGCACACCTATTTTTATAATAAATATTTTGTAATAAATTTTATTTTATCACTGTGGCAAACTATGGAATTGTTAAGGATCCAGATAAATTAATCGAAGGACTTAAGAAATGTAGTGTAAGAGATAGTTCTGCGGGATTTAGTTGTTCCAAATAAGATGATCATAAAATATGTATGGGTTATCCGAGCCCGGCATTTCAGAGGCTCTTTTATTGTAGTGACCAAGGGGCCTCTACACACACAAATATAATAATAATCATTAAAATGATAATAATGCATTAAACGATAATAATAATAATAAATGTAATTATAAAAAATAAAATAATAATAATAATAATAATAATAATAATAATAATTCATAAATGAATAACATTTTTATTGGTATTATTATTTCTATTGTTACTTTTGCTTTGTAATAAAAATATAAAGAATTATCACAAACATGGCTTAACAGAAGAACATTTGAATTTACACCTATCGGACATTGATCAATTGATTCGCAAACAAATTCTGTGAACATATAATGTGGCATGAGAAATTGAAAATGTGCCAAAGAATTACATTTTAGTAGCATGAGTGTCGACATTTAACATAGCTTTATCATTACAGATTTATGCATTAAATGCGATGATTCCATTGTTGCAATTGTATCAAAAAGTATCAAGCAACCAAATTCAAGCTTCTGACATGGCCGCAACGCTTCTGCTCTCAAAAAAACGAGAACGTAGAAATGTGATTTCTGACGCCTTTCAAAACATTTTGAACAGATGGCGCTCGTCAACCTTCAGTGAAAATCCTTCGGAGAGTTGTTGTGCTAATTAATAAAATGTGATATAATACTAACACAATGAATGAAGATTGCACATTGCATAGCAAGGCACTCTGCGTTTAAAGGTTTTCTAAATAAGTTGGGTATTGCACGGTAGGCAAGCGAAAATGACTACAACAGATACATCTTGAATTCAGTTCATTCCACAAGAAAGAAGGATTTTAAGCAATGCTGTGTTAGAACCAATATTATCGCGTACTGGTCGAAAAGTAAATGTAGACGGTATTGAACAGTCGACTAAGCTTCTAAATTTCTATACAGTGATTTGGCCAGAAAGTCAACTCTTTCTTACTGCACAAGAATAAAATTTTCTTTGAACCTTGAGTGGCACTCGGCTATTCTAATTATTTATGCTCATTTATGCGCTAAATTAGGTCAACAATTTGCGAAAAACTAAGCTGTAGAAAGGTGAAATATTGATTAGACCAGCTCTTCATTCTATAACAAACTTACCATTTTTGTCAGTAGCTTTAACTTGGTAGTGTTGCTGGAAATTCAACGCTCCATATGAGACATCCTTTCAGTTCACATAGATAGAACAATTGAATGTCATCTTTCCTAGGTTGACAACATTCTGGCAAACAGACGATGACATCCTATTTCCATGAAGCAAGATCGTAACAATATCTCTGTTAGTTCAATTAGTATATCTTAGCTCAGTATTACGGACGCCATGAGCAATTTGAAATTGTTCTCCGAACTATCAAGAGATTTCCAACCGAAAATCCAATTTTGCTACCATATAAACATCGAAACTATTATTCTGGTGTAGTGACAAATACATGATGTTTCATAATGGTCGACAAAACCGCCAGAATCAATTGCTTTTTTCCTAATATTTTCAATTTTGGTCAAATTAATGTTCAAAAGGATCTGCACAGATTTATGCTTGGAGGAATCCTAATAAAAAATTGACATAAGTTGCCGTTTAGTTGACTATAGACGAAAAGGGTCCATTAGATATCACGAAATATATCGTGATAGTGCATTCGAAGCTATACCACGAGGATCAAAGCTATTAGCCTTAAAATATAGGTGAAGAACGATGGAAGTACACTATAATAGCCAGGCTGGATTAAAACGAGGAATTTGATGCGTTGACCAAATTCTTACTCTGCCCATCATTATTGGCATGTAGCTAAATGCTTAAAGATGGCCACCAGAGAAATTGCAGATTAAAAGCGTAAGATTGTGCTGAATACAACTCAAATATGTTTAACTAGGATGTGTTGATGCATCAGACTAATAGTTTTATAACGATATTTCTAGACAAATTTCTGTAGATGCCCTTTTAAGAGTTTGTAAACCAAACGGAAATGATCAATTTATTTCACTATGCACCATGTCCAAGGATTTCAGTTCAAATATATTTTCGTCTATTTTTAATGCTGCTGCGACTTTAGGGCTGACCCACTACAGCTGTCAGCCCATGAAAATTTTTCTACCCAGTAAAATATTCTGGTATAGACTAGGTTTTTGCCCAATGATAGTAAAAAGTAATTAAAAATGATCAATATTTACGAGTCGACGGGCTCTAGGTGGCCATTCTTTAATGCAGCAGTATCATCAAAACTTATTATTCAACTCTGATGGTGTAGGTTTTGGTAGCGTTTGAAAACATCGAAACCGCCCTCTGCTCATCGGGCTACGAGGCAATCTATTGGCACATTAATATTATTTGCAATTTCAGACGCCTCCTCACGTCGAGTCGTATCCTTACTAACCGAGCAAACCTTGAAAAGGTACAAACCTGTAAGAGCTTCGCGGAATACGTAGTCAAATGGAGAGGCGTAGTTAATTTCGCCTCATTGGCATTATTTAGCTGATCTGGATAACGTCACGTGGGAGATTTAAGTTTCCTCTTTTTGTAGCAAATATATTTTTGACAATGCTATTGATAAAAATTGATCAAATCATAAAAATCGTTCGAAAATTATTCTAAATTGGTCACCCCTGTTAATGTAATTGTGTTAAATTTCTATTTAGATACAAATAGACTTTACTGAGGTTGTTAATTTGAATAAAACATTTAGCATCTCCAAACTTTGTTCCTTTTTCATTTTTATGTTTAACTTGCTTGATTAAATATTGACAATTTCTATTTATAAATAAAATTTGGGATGAAATCAGAAATCATAGTTAATTCTTTACTCGTTGACCAACGAAACGAAAATTAACTTGTCTACTTTTTGTTCAATAGGTATCTCAATAAGCAACGTAAATATTCTTAATTCCACTTAAAATTTTCACTTAATTTTAAACAGTGAGTAACAAAATCAAAAAAAATGTTGTGAAATATTTCAAACTTATTCTTTCTCAATCGACTCAGTTATTTTTCTAAAAAGTTAACTACTAAAAATACAATTTATGAGGTGGATATTCCAAAATCTTCACAACTTGATAACATATTTGTAAAAAATTTTCTTTTAATTATAATATCCGTTTAGACAATCCCAATAGATTATGAAGAAAGTATTACACCCTTCAAAACATTTATAGCGCTCTTCAAGATAATGAAGAAAATATGACACCCATCAGAACATTAAAAGCGCTCTTAAAGTTGTCTTACAAAATACCCATTTAAACAGAATTCATAGATTATTATGCAACTGTTTTCTGTCGCAAGGTTAAATCATTGCCGTCATTTACAAATAAGGAAAAATTTATTGAATTTTAGTGCATTGCGCAGAACTGACTAGGTAATGAAAGTCATTTCGATAAGCAGATGTGTTTAAATACTAAAGCAAAAAAGGCTTACATAGAAACCAGAACACAAGCTCTGATTCATTTAAACAATAATTGATTGCGCGGGTGGTGGTAACAATTCTCTAAATTAAGTTTGCGAGCTTGAAGTAAACACTAACCCATTGTATTTAACCAGTTGTCGAACAACATAGCAAAACTACCGCCAGTCGCACGCAGTCTAATTAATTTCACTTCAAATTTACACAGTTTCGTTCACCATCGAAAGTGATATTGTTAATCTCTTCAAAAGGCGCCTTATGTGCGCATCGTATAACCAGGTCTGCCTTATGGTCCGGAAGGTATGGAACAACTTTGGATCATAGTGGATAACTTGATACAAACATTTGTCTATTTATGCGCATATATTTGTCCGTATAAATTAAGAAGTGTAAAGTGCTGAAAAGGCACTTCGTCCAGTAGACTGGTTTTGTCCTTTTTGGGAACTCATCATGTATTGTCCACAATTTGCCGCAGACAGTGCTTGTTCCAAGGTAGCTTGGTGTCTGTTCTAAATTGACAGATATGTGTAGCTTCATGGAATTTAATGCAGGCTCCACCAATAGTGAAGGCTAACCAAGAAACGTTAGTTAGTATATAAAGTACTATTTTGTGTAGAATGTGGTAGGGTGGCTCAGTGGATGGAGCACACGATTTCGAATCAGACGTGCCCAGGTTCGAGCCCTGTCTGTTTGAAATTCGGAAAAGTACGTGATGAGTACTCAATATGGACGAAACCAGTCTACTAGATGAATTGCCTTTTCAACATTAAAAAATTGCGTAGTTTATATTGACAAATGTATATACAAAAAGGGTCAGGTGTATATATCAAAATTGCAACCTTGATTTTAGTAAATGTTATCACCGCTCGCGCAACCAATGTTAGTTAACAGCTTTTGATTTTTGCAACCATATACAGCAATAGTCTAACGAAATGGAGGTGTAAATACCCTTTTTTTAGATATTAACTGATGTCTCAAATTTAAATAATTTAATAGTTCAACTATTTAACAATTTAATCATGTCCTCTTGCTTCAGTCTGGTAGATTGCTTACATTTTCTTTATTCCAGCTGTTTACAAATCTCTGTCCAGCAGACCACATCTATGGCATCATTTCGCTAACTACCAATTCAAAATTCCTTAACCTCAGACAAGTACAGGTAATTTGATTGACTTTTGTACTCATTAGTTTTAAGTTTTTAGCCAACTTCGTGGTTTAATTAATGACAATATGATAAATTATTTCAACTGTATATGGCTAACAATAATGTACATAGAATAAGCCATATTTAAAATAAAACTGATTTTACTGAACCAATGACATCTTTCCAGTGTCTACTTACTTGTCCATATTGTCGCAGGTATTGAAAAGTAAACGATATAAACACAGTTATTATATTCGCAATGGTGTAGCAATGAATGAACTTGACAAAAATGTTGTGAGTCCTGAGTAAAATAGACAATTTAAAAAAAAACTAACGTTGAATTGTTGGTTATTTTTGAACACCGACTGTATTCACTTTACCGACGATAGTGTTACTATGTTGTTCAACATTTTTCAAATAAGGCTAGTGTTTAATTAATGCTTGTAAATATAATTGAAATAAATAACGGGTTTAGCTATTATATTTGCTCCGGATGCCACTGTATGACATTTTGTCAGACAAAAGTACATTGAAAATAAAATTATTTGTTTTTCGTTGCTCTATTGAAGGTATTTTTTACATCTACTAACCTATCGGCTTCCACGATAACTCGTGCTCTGCATACACCTATGTAAACTACAGTAGTTGCTAAAAAACTTTCTAACACAACTTTATCTCAATCAAAAGTTCTATCCACGCTTGGTAAATACTGAAAGTTTTATAAAAGTGTAATATCTGATTTGCATTTCCTGCTCATCACCTTCACCTGAGTCAAATTCACCGTATTTGTGCAATGAAAATTTTTCCATTTTAACTAATTTCACCATTTTTGAGTCCGGCTTTTCGTATATCCTTTTCTGCAAATTGTTCTAATTTCTCGCCATTAAGTAACATACCAAAATGACAGTTTGAAATTTATTAATTCTATTGTCAAATGCACATTCTATCGATTGTTGAACTGTTTCCGCTCTCATCGGCGCACGTAAAATACCTCAATATTTATTTGACGTATTTCTACACGGAGTCGGAGCTCTCCTATGCAGGTAGCTTCACAAAAAATTTAACCGAATTTTAGAAGATTTGCAAAATTTATGGGTGGTAAAGATGATAACTTTCTAAACTCGTGTAAAACGTTACTAAACAATAGCTATTTGGCAACAAAATGCGGTAAAGCAAGTGCGCAAATGGCAGCACGGTCATTGTTGATATTGGCAGAAATCGGAAAACAATATTATCGATCGGCCCTTCTGTCTGCGAACGTTGCACTGGTAACAAGGTGATTTGATAAAACTCAAATACAATGTGATACGGAAGTCAACATACGGGGAAAATATGTGTACACGTAATAGCCAACAAGTCGAACACCTGGACGAAACCCCTGTTATCGAAATATGATTAACGAGATCTCAAATATCAATGACCCTTACATGCATAATGAGAGCCGCACAGGCAAATGCGCATAGGAACTGAAAAATGAATAAGGAATAAACTATTAACATGGAATTGAAATAAAACACAAAATAAGAAAATTTGGCATCTCCTTAATCAAATTATAACCAAGATTCGTTTTAAATGAAAGATTACTTTGCGTAGTTGATTGCTTACCAAATAAACAGCCAGCAACCGAAATAACCAAACATTATATAATTAAATATGTTTTCGCATCCTAATAAAGCATATTCTGTTTAATATGTGAATGGAATGTATATTATAAAGACTTTTTTGTTCATCCAATCCCAACTGTACATTTGGCGTAAACAGTACACTCTATATTTGACTTGCGCAATTTAGACCACGCATTTTGCGTAACGGCATGTGGTATGTCATCTCTTTCGTTGTGAGTGTGTCCGCAATTTATGGGTGTGTTAAACTTTCGGCGCAGGTTATTTTTGAAGGTCTGTTCGTTATTTTGTAGTTCCAATCTAATCATGTTCACAAATTGCTGATTTTGTGCAGTTGCTGCATCCCTTTTTAAAATTTTTTTGGGAGATGCTGATTTATTCTAGTTTGGAGCCTCTATTTTGATCTGTCGATGTACTGCCGATATATATATATATATATATATATATACGTAAAGTCTGTAATATAAATGCTGAACACCCTAGATTGGCAGTAATAAAGAAACTCAACTGGTAGTTCCATTCGGCTCAAATGACCCGTCAAATTCGTAGAGTTGCGCAAATTTCGACCCTTTAGTTCTTGACAATACTAGCCCCACAACCGTATATATATATAAATTTATGATGTCAAAATAATATGAAACCGCTTTTCAGTATATATATATATATATATATATATATATATATATATATATATATATATATCAATGTAATTATATATATATATATAAGTAGCGTTGCCTACATCATTCAATTACTCTTCAAGCGCATAGAGGTGTTGTTTCAATTTACTTAATTTACGTATTAAATATTGGTTTTCCTAATCTTATCTTGAGTCCAATACTGCAAATTAAGAGTAGAGGTGATAGATGAATCGAAATAATATAAAATATCGATACCGTTGCAGGTCAAATAAAATAAAATTAAACTCAGCAAAAAAAATTCCGGTGTTCAAAAAAATGATGTATATAAACAAAATACAAAGGTTACTCAGGTAGAGAGAGTGATCAAAAATGAAAGGTGGGAGAAAGAGAACTAAAACGAAGTTTTGAATAGCACTAAATAAAAAAATAATAATTATCACCCACCTGTACATCAACAAAAGCAGTCCTATCGTTATAAATAATGACGAATAATAGTTAATCAGAATCATACTTACCAATATCTTATCCTCAACTATTTATCGTATTATGAACTTTCAAATTTTCGGGACATGCGTCCTTTGTTGCCTAAAAAAATTATTATATATATAGTTGCATGAAAATATTTTTGTCAGAATAAACTAAAATTTTCATCAGTTTGTAAAGAAGTTTCATTCATTAGACCGTTTTCGTCCCTATTGGAAATTCTTTAAGTACTGTCCAGTATTTGCTAGTTAGAACTTCAGGTAATAAGAAATCCAAAATATGTTCTACCTAAAGAGCAGGCTAACGAGAAAAGATAAGTTTGTATATAACTTCAAATTACCAAGAGCATACGTCACGGGTTGCTTAGAGATTCGAGCTAATAACTCAAAAGAGAATTTTCTCCGATTCATATCTAGTCTGCGGTAAACTCTGGGCAGTACATGAAGAAATTTCCAATAAGGAGAAAAGCGGTCTACTGGATGATTTGCTTTAGCTACATGATATAATTTTTTAGTTTATACAGACAACATATATTAAATCAAACTCTTGCCATTAGAGTTCACCTATATATATATATATATATATATATATATATATATATATATATATATATATATATATATTTATCCTTTCATTTTTGAATGCGAGCTACAATAAAATTCATTGAACCATTGCTATGTGGACAATTAGGAAGAAATTGTATCAGATACAATAACTGCTTCTTTCGTTTTTTATTGTCAAGCATCTACAAATGAACATTTTTGTGAATGACAAAACGAAGCAGACATTTTAAATGTGGAGAGAATACTAAATAAAGGAATAAACTTTTAGTTGCATGCGTAACTTTCAGTTCAGGTTTATTGCCCGAACATGATGTTGCAATCTGTTGAGCAACAGAGCTTCATTTTTGATTCACTCAATAATTTTAATAGAGTTAAGTATTGATTTTAAATGCCACGTCTGGGAAACATACGTGCGAGGTTTCAAAGATATGTTGCGCAATTGCAGACTTGTAATCCCACTCTATTTGAAACATGCTTTAAAGTGACGTGCGCATGTATATTGGTAAAAATTATTTGAGATCGTTATTAAGGGCCGTTTCTTTTTAATTGCTGTTAAACGCGTGTGTTGCCTTAAATAACACTTGTAGTTTAGTTACATTAAATGTTCCTACTAATATCGCTTCAACTTTTTTCTGCAGTGTGTGTAAAACAGTTCAGGTAAATTGTATTCATTCCTGGTCCTAAACACGTCTATTTCGTTAGATTTCCTCATTTTATAGGTGCCTAGGATAACCGGATGTCATTAGATAGTTTCCAGCTATAGTATGATCGTCACCTTTTGGATCTGAATCGATCAATCTCTCAATTCTTAAAGAAAAACAGTAACGAAAAATAAATTATTTATATTGAAGAGCCTTGAAACTGCTACAATCCAAATACTATTTATACAGTTTATATTAAACTGTAATATTTAACTTATCATTAGCAACTTTCATTATTGATACATCCAATAAATGCAGCCAAACGTCTCTCTCATCAATGGAGGAAAAACTGAAATTATGTTTCGTTTCATTGGAATATTGAAGAAGAGTTTGTGATAGTGGCCAGTATTGAAGAACAAAAAATATCATTAACATATGGTATGTATTTTGCACATGTTCTAATAGAGAATTCTTAGCTAATACTGGAGACAGGGTACTCTCCATTTCCACACATACCTTCGTCTTGACACTTTCGTAAAACTTTGCATTGTACCTCTTTTGTGCAAAGCGAAGTAAGCTTTCAAAAAGTATGATCTGAGAGCAAAGATAGCAATATTTTGTCGTCTACCGATTGAAGAAACTATTGCAATAATAGTTTCGTATGCATTTCTATTCAATATATATATATATATATATATATATATATATATATAATTATGCATTTTAGGAAGAAAAGGAGAATGAATCGTTTCTTGTACCTTATTTACTCAGTTTGCAAGATTTATATAAACATTAATTCCGTTGTATTTTACGAGTAGCAAAACATAGCAAAACTTCTGTCCGTCACGCTTACTGATATATTGCGATCTTCCATTATCATCACCAGAGCTCAACGTAAATTGCAATGCCGATGCTGAAACGGAAATTTATGTATAAGTAAAGAAGAATTGGATAAACGTCTTACACATCTCGAAAACTTATAGTTAAGTTAATGGACTTTAATTTTCTGGTGCACAATTTCTACGTGTTGGCTGTTTTATAATGACAGAATTGGGTTGGTTAGTTGGAACTTTAGATCTAAAGAGACGCAATACAGACTCTGCATAAAGGAAAAGATAATAAAGAAAAATTAGTTAGAATAAAAATGGAAATTGTGTGTGGTGTACGACAAGTTGGACCATTGTTAATAGCATCAAATTCCTAAGCAGGTGTGCCAAGTTTTGAGCCATGTTCAAGGCAACTTCTTGACTGTACGTGATGACTGCCAAATAAGGACGAAACCGGAATACTGGATGAATTTCATTTTCAACACTATACAATTGTTAGCTTATACTGACGAATGTTTGTTCATAAATCGTCATGTGATTATATGAAGATCCCAATCTTGGTTTTAATTATCTGCTACGGATAAGGCGATATGTTTTTTTTATCTTTCGTGAGGATGTAATTGATTTTTCACTTCAGGTTCATTGAATCATTTTTCTGTCCGCTATCTCGTCTGAACTATGACTAACCATCCATAATTTCTTTCATAGCTAAAATTTATTAATCAGTTGCTTGAATTACAATTCTGGACATTTTGTCTGGTGTAGCGCGTTTTATCGCGCTATCAGTTTTAACATGCTTAAGTTCATCTTTGTATATGCTTGGGTGAATTTGATTTCCTTCGAAGCTCTTCCGTTAATGCTCGATTGCGCTCACTAATATTGCTTTAAAGCTAATTGCGATAAATTAATTCAGGATGACTATTCTCGCTAAATCAATATAGAATTTTTCAAGTGAATCCTGCGTAATTGGGATTATTTAAGACCACAGTACCTTCCTCTAAGTTATAGTCTTTCCTTTTTATGCTGTGAAATATTTACACTTGCTTTGTAGAAAATGACGCTTTTTGGATTAGTGGTAAATTAGTATTTTCCAGGTTATTTATGTAATTCCATGTTCAGCTCACTTATTTCTTTTTCTTACGTCATATACATAAATTTCTCTAACTATTCTGAGAGCATATGTAGATCTCGTTTAATGAATGCCTAAATTCATTTCTAAGTGGTTGTATTTTCCTCTTAAAGTTCTCTATCTCTGAATTTTTGTCTTAATTCACATTTAGCAGAATCTGTTTTATAAACTTGTTGGTAAACTTTTGTTTATTTTTACGACAGTGTTGCGGGTAAAGTTTAGGCAATCATTTTATTCGTTTAGTGTCCCGCTTTGCTAATCTAGGTTTAGCCTAACGTTCAGTTTCTAAAAAAATGTGAGTACTTTCGTCAGTGCAGCGGTGCTACGATGGGAATTTGAATAACACCTATAAAATACCGGCTTACAAAATATAGTTCAACAATATACATTAAATAGAATATACTCTTACGATCTTCAGCGCTTTATTCCAAAAACTGTACATCATCGTAAAATATAAGAAAATGGCAAGAAATCCCTCAAAGATGTCGAATTTAGACTGGAAAAAAGGAAAGAAAATGTGCTCTCTATTTTTGACATTTAACTGTTCCTAAAGTACAGTAGCTGGCTGACCAGATCGAAACATCGGAAATCCACATTCTGAAAACAATACACTCATTATAAAAGAAGCGTCACAAAATCTTATTTAAGTAACCTTGTAAATAGATTGGCCTACCAAATCTGAAAGATATACTTCGTGCACAGGGTCAAGGAAGATTTAGAGCATATAAATAAAATCTTGTAAATGGGTAATTATCACGATAAATTCATTGATGTTCACATGAGACACCACCTGGTACGCATAACATAAAAAATTACCAAAACTTTCTTCCTAAACCTACCTTTCCGACGAGATCGTCCTGTCTCCATAATGGTTACGAGAACCAACTTTCCAATTGTCATGTTAAACATCACATTCAACACACAAAAGGTAACGTTTCTGAACGTTAAGAATCAACTACCTTCTTTCTACAAATTTCTTATTGTTCAAGATTTCAACGATATGTGCGACACCACATACATTGGAAAAACTAAGTAGTAGATAAACAATAGAAACCGTTAACAATTGCCTCAGAGGTTAATTCAGATATTAGAAGCACTATTCGCTAAATTGATTATTGCTGAATATATAACCGAATTTGGGCACCAACTGAGCTTATCAAACATCACCATTCTTCACAAAGCGTAGATGTAACAACTCAAAACACGCTTCTGTAGCACTGCATATCAGACAGTTAGAGTCCTTGCTGATTTTTCAAAAGTTTTCTAAACACATAGCATTGCTGTGAACGCAAGTGGAGAAAATCTGCACGTTTAATCTAAAAACAAAGCAAGCTCCAGCTATACAAAGCGCAAAATGCAATGCTAGAAAAAAGGAAGAAAAGAACAAAATCAGATGGATAAAAAGGAGGAAAAGTAATGGGATTGTTTAGAAGGGGGAGCTGTACATTTAACAAGAAACAATCACACCCTAACAAATCAGAAAAAAATAATCAAATTAGCAATTATGTGTTACGTTTTGCGCACCTAATGATAACTAATTCAAATAGAACCTAAAGGATAAACCAAAGTCAGCAAGAACTAAAAGTATAATCGAATGTGCACATTCGTTTCATGCTTGATAAAGACTCATCAGAAGAAGCCGGTATTACGCTCAATAAAAATTATATATTTGGATCAGGAATGTGGGACAAATTTATGGTAGAATCTCCTATACGAAGTAGTATGTAAGAAGTATTGGAGTTAACTTGATATAAAATCTGCGACAATGCGTCCTCAAAGCCAACGCAATATATGAAAAATATACCGAGTCGGCAACCATAGTGTTGGTAACTTTTGCTAACTCGGTAACCAGAGATTTTGTATTCTTTACAGGTTCAGTATATATTATATATTGTGAATTTTCCTTGAAGTCGCATTTTCGAAGACTATGTTTGAAGTTAGCTCTACTACTGCTGATCTAAACATTTGTATAGGAGATTTTACTTTCAAATTATCCCTCATAATTTGAAAAAAAATACAGTGAGTATGTGACGTAGTACGGGCTCCTACCAATGGCTTACCAGTAAGCATGAAGAAAATGTATACATGAGATTATACCTTTCGTTCAAATTGAATTTTGTTTATCCTTCTGGTCCTTTTACAACTAATTCGTGGCTAGGAACGCAACACCTAATACACACTTGCGTATATCGTAGTTCCTTATGACAGAGAGTACATAAATATTATATTTTTTCTTTGAATTGTGTCATGATTACAGAGAAATTTAATAACTGATAGCGATCAAGGCCAAAGTGTGTGGATTTGCTAGAGAAACAAGTGTTCATATATAGTTGTAATTCTCAATTTTAGCAAAATTTTGCATATCTTGACATCCATTATGTTGGTACGATGTAACGACCTAGCAACCATAATGCTTATTTCATGTACGGACTCGGCAAACATAGTTTTTTTACAATTTACAGGCTCGGCACACGTTATATATGAGGAGTTGGCTTTGAATTCCCATTGTAGAGAACTTTGTGCCAAGTTAGCTCTACTACTACTTGTATCAACATTGGTATGGAAGATTGGTTCGTCCAACTGACCGATATTCCTTGATCAAAATATACAGTGGGTATGGAACGTAGTACAGGCTCCTACAAAAAATTCGCCATTAGGCACGAAACGCATTTGTACAGGAGATTACAACTTTCGTTATTGTGAACGTTTTTATCTAATTGTGGTCTTGTTTGAACTAATTTCTTACAATGTACGAAATAAGTAATATACAATTGCAAGATATTTTATAGTTTGTTATCCTCGGCTGTAATGACTGTATGGCATGGTTCACCATGTTTCTATCCAATACATACCGAGGATATTACTAGCTGGCGCATAAATTTAATTCTAGACGCTTGATAAAGTTGGGATAAATTATACTTACGGAAAATAAGCTATGATTTTTATGGAGAACTATTTGCTGCTGTATATTGGAGTTCTCTTAGTTAGCTGGTGTTAGATCCATCTGGCATTGTTATTAGTGTAAACAAACAACAAAAATTCACGGAAGTAGTTTATTTCGTTGTGTTTATTCTCAGAATTTGCAGGATTAGGAATAATTTGCAATTACGGGAGTAGCATACTGATTCTTATTACAAGCCTGGTGATGGTATTATAATAGAAGCTCTGAAAAGTGGCAGGTAAGTCGTTAATAATTAACACTCCAACATTTTCAGTGTATGGTACGTCTCGCTGATACCTTCCGCGTGGTAGGTCAAGTTAGAACCCAAACATCAGGGTGACATCTACGTCGTGCGGCTACAAATGAGAAAACGACAACGTATTGCGGTGCTACAAATTCTAATAATTTGCCAATTTCTAGCAGTCGTGCAGACCATAAAGTAAATTTGATCATAAACGCGGGTAGTGTTAACAATCGTCGAAATATTAAATAGACAATTTCAGGTGATCCGAATTTGGTCTAAGACAATTTCAGAGTTTATCTATGCAATATTTTGTGTCTGATATCACGGTCTGAAGTTCTGTGTTAAAATAAAATCTGAAACAGTCTAATTTTCATGCCCGACTAATTTATTCTACATTTTGAGCACAAAGTGTCAAATTCATGTTGTCTAGTGCATATGAACCACATGAAATTTCTATATTGAAAGGCTTTTACCGACATTTGATGACGACTTTGCAGCTGCGGATGAAATAGGCGAGATATCGAGCCTGCCATTGGTCGTTTTGCTAATTGAAAAACAATCGGAAACATCGAAATACACCGAATTCAATCTCACCGATCGAAAACCATGTGTGTCTTCTTCGAAATCCCTACAGAAAATGAGATAGAATGATAACTCTATTTAATTCCGGAATAACTTGTTTTAATGCTCTAGGATAACACGTCTCAACTAAAACCGGTTGGATTTAGGCCTGCAATATTTTTTAGTTAGAAGTTTTCAGGTCAGAAAGTGACGTGGAACGCGTATTCTCATAACGTCTTACGGTGTGTTTGCTTGACTTCAATAAAGTGAAAACTTTTAAAGTTGCTGAAGAAAAGCCTCATACAAGAGATTAACAGTTGAGAAAGGGTCAAAGAACTACACTGAGTTGCGTAGTCACACTTATGTGTGGGTCTAAGTCAGTTTAGACGCAGGCAAGTGAAGAAATCGTCTGAAATCCGATAACTGTGCAAAATAATGCGAAAAGGTTTGGAATATTTTAACCAAATTTATTTTCTAGAGATGAAGATATCGGGGGAAATGTCCAGGCAGATTTTGTTTCTAAGCTTTGCAAATGATAGTTTGATGGTTTTTTAGAGCCGCCAACTGAGAAGGCTTGATAAACATATTTATTAGGTACGAAACTTTCTTGGACGTAATATGTCGACTTAAAAAAAATTTTAAATTTTATAACTATAATATTCAATTTCTTGAAAAAATATACATTATGTTATAATTCGAATCATTTATGAGAAATTTGATATCTAGAAGGGCTCAACTAAGTTGTGATGGACAAGGTTTATTAGTTTCTCATTATAAATTCAACTGATGTGCATGGTTTATTTGATGAGCGCAAAATTTGGATATGCTTATCAACTATGGCATTTTGTAAGGTCATATCAGTAAAGCATTAAATATTAATACAGTTTTTTTTAAATTAATGACTGACCTGTATTTGTAAATTCCTTTATACGTTAAGTAGTAATGACAGCGATTATTGTAATTTGGAAGTGATGTGCCAGTAAATCTACATTTGATGGTGAAATAAATAAATTTAAAAAAATATATATTTATATATATATATATATATATATATATATATATATATATATATTAAGTCCATACCGGAACACACAACGACCAGTATCAGTTTTAAGTCTACAGCGGGGAGATTCACATCTGTCTATATTACAAACATATATAAATACATGCATTCATACAAAATGCATGTCAAATTCCCTAAATTAAAATTTCGTGAAATTTTGTCAAGGACTGAACGAGGTATGTTTCTATATTCCTATGTTGTTTGTGTCTATGCGAACGTGGCTATTTCAAGTGGTAAGAATCTGACGGTCGTCATATATCTAAAAAGATTATTTTAATTTCTGATAGATGCATCTTCGTAAGAGAATCTAGATTTTTCTGATGTTACATTCAGTAAAATTGTAAATATAGAAATCTTTAAGCTTTGCAATTACCACATGCGGACACATACCAAAGGAATTTTTTTATTACATAAAGACACATGTTCAATTCTCTTGTTCGTGCTTTGATACTGAGAGGACTGTATCTAATTTTAAGTATGCATAATTCAACTTTACATTCCAACATATGTTATTTGAAATCTTTCTTGCTTTCTGTTAAATGTTACTTTTACTTCAGCTTACTATCTTAAGTATTTTTAGTCCAAATAAAACATTTCCTGTTCTGGCGAAACGAAAATGTTGTTTTTACTTCGTAATTTGTACCTGTTTCATATTAGGTGTATGCGTCAATCCACGATTTATTTTTCAATTCAAGTTACAAATAATAAAATTGTCTCGCTTCGAATGTCTAGTTAGATGATAGTTGCTTCCAATAATTTTAAGTTGCTTTTTTTAAGATTAATATTATACCTGATTGACTTTTTATGATTACGTACATTCTATTAATTCTAACTTTACTTAGTGTGGTAAAATAATTTGACAGATAAATGTTTAACGTAGTAAAATACAGCATATTGTATAATGGAGTATGTTTTAACTAAATTTTGGAGAACATCAGAAATTAGGTCCAGAATTTTCAAAAAGATTAAACGAAACTAAATAACATTTTCACGGTGATTGTAAAATCCCATAGGAATTTTATTGATAATCTTTGTTGAAATCAATATTAATTTTTATTTTCTGCATTAATGTTTCCATGCGTTAATTTTATATCTTTAAATGTCCTTGAATGTGATGATTTCCATAACTAACATATTTAACGTAACTGAAAATATGCAGAAAAATTTTTTAGAATACGAGAATAAACATATTTGAAAGATTATTTATAATTCCAAGAAAACGGTAGATTGGAAATGATGAAAACTGAAAGATATAAATAGTAGGAGCAGCATGATTTTCGAAATTTTTCTATTTTTCAAAGTCAAGTTAATACCCGATTCTAAAACATATGTAGAACTAATAATCATACTATTACTATTTGAGTGATTATCATGAATTATCACAAATTGAAATTTTAATTGTCAAATTCAAATTGATAACGGGGAACTTTTGACAGAAATACGTTAGAAAATATAACTATGAGTATACTCAAATAATGTTTTTTTAAAGAAAAAGAGCAACGTATATGTTTATGAAAGTATAATGAAAGCTAATTTTGTATCCATTACGTATTTTAAAATTATGATTAAAATTTGATCTATTGATTTGAATTTAAATCACATTATCTATCAAATACAAAGCAAAAGAGGAAACCAAATACATCTGAAAAAATATAGAATAAAACATTATGTAATAAGTCATTCGCATAATGTATAAATGCAGTAGGAAATTTAATCACATGTTTGTACAAAATAACGTGAAGTATTGAGTCATTCAATTATCATATACATGCGGTAATAAGTTATATATAATTTCGCATGTAATATATTGTAATGTTTTTAATAGAACAGAATTTTGTGGCATTCATATAACAATTTCTCTACATAGGTATATTACAAACTACAGTTAGCCCGCGTATTTTCTCATCCACGTAAATGCATTGTCATTAACGAAATTCATGAGATGGATGCTATTAAATATTTTCCCAATGTCTTTAAATATAAATTTAAGCGGCAACTTTTAAGTGAGCTCTTTTCCTAGCCAATTTGGCAATAGCTTATAGATGTTATATCTTTTTTAAAAAGAAACGTTTTCTGGCCAATTTTCTCACTATAGGAGGAGTCACTGCTCAAACTTCATACGTAGTGCCTGCACAATTTTTCCTCTTCATAGCGTTCATATCGACACACATCCACTGTAACATAGTCCTCTACACCGTAAACATTGCACTGATAAGAAATATTGTCTGCTATAATAAATGATGCAGAAGACAGATCTAATATATTTTAGAAAATTTTCTATCCCGCCTGAAAAAAGTAGTTTCACAGATTACTAAGTTGCAGCTGAATTTTCAAAGATTGGCATAATCTAAATAATACCATTTTAGTTATATATCATTCGATATTGGCGCCCAGTTTTTATAGCGCAGTAAAATCTTCAGACAATATTTTCCTGCAGCAGTTTTACATTGAATGGTCGTGTCTAGATTCTTGACTTATTCCAAATTTTTTTTTTAAAAAGCGTCATTAATAACAACATACTGTAAATAAACATGGTTAAATTCATTCCTATGGTCAATTGTTACACGTGATTAGATAATTCATCCACAACCCTAGCGTTATTAAACACCTGTTCAGGTTACACATATATAGTGTTATTTCATTCTTTGTGAAATCCAAAATTTTTTTTATTTGGAAATATAATTGAAGATAACATCGGTTTTAGGCGTTGTACTTGAGATACACCAGTTGAAACATATTCAATCTGGATTGCATGTTATTAACTTGAACATATGTAAATAACAGTTAAATGATCTAAAAATACCCGGAAAATCTTTACTTAATTAATATCCTTCATAATAAAATCAAACTATATAGATTCAAACGCTTTTTAGATATCAATATAAGCAGTCAGTACATCGTAATTATTCTTGTCTAGCGTTATTATACATGATAGTGTAACCTTCTTTCCGAAGTTTATGCTGGCATGAATTATTGTCACCCGGCAGAATGTGGTGCAAATGATTTACTATTAACCGCTAGATTACCTTAAAAAGTAAATGGATAGCTGAGGTTAACATACAATCATTGACATACGTTGGCCTTAAAGATTTGGACATAAATTTTACCATGATTTCTAGACTACTAAGTACTATTCGAATAAAACTTAGTAGTTGGTTTAAAACAGCCAAGCGTTTTAAATAAGTTTAAATGCATGTGAATTGTTATATCAAGATGATATTTTTGCTTATATAAAGTTTACATTTACACTTGTTTTACTACATTGTCACAGCCATTAATGTGTGATAACTTCTGATTACAAGGAAGAACATTTGACATAGTAATATGGATGTCATTTTGAGCATTAAAAATTAAATTAACCCATAACTACTCCGTATTGCAAATAAATTTACTATCCATTTTAATTAACTTTAGTAACTTTATTTTTGACTATTCCTCGTACTTAAAGTGGGATGTTTTTTTCTTAATGTATGCCAATAAAGTTAAATATTTCCGTTCTTTAAAATATGCAATATATGCAGATTTATATAAACAACGAATTCCGCATCCATTGATTTAATATACACATGAGAAATGGCTTAAATTTAAAATTGAGAAACTTTTTATATTTATTTTTTGAATTTTTGCAAGTTGCTAGCTACATATTCTACAATGCTGCGTTTTGCTTACGCGGGTTGTAGCTTTGCACCAACAGTTTCACCAAGATCCAATTGATTCAAATTTCCCTGTCCGTATCTGTTTTTTCTTCGCTCGGGCTGGACGTGTATTCGTCCCTTTCTTCCGAAGGCTTCAACATCGTTCGTACTAACCATTGAAAATGCGGTTCGATCCAATCTTTATTTACTGGCTACGTTTCGGAAGGCGATTTCCCGCTCCATCATCAGGCCAATAGTCACATATATGCACAGCACAATAATCGCAATAGCAGATTTAAGCAAATTTGGTGTTCTATTGTGAATACTGAGCTGTGCACATATGTGACTATTGGCCTGATGATGTAACGGGAAATTGCGTTCCGAAACGTAGCCAGTAAACAAAGATTGGATAGAACCGCATTTACAATGGTTAGTATGAACGATGTTGAAGCCTTCGGAAGAAAGGGACGAATACACACGCCGCCCAACCGAAGATAAAACAGATATGGTCAGGGAAATTGGGATCAATCGGATCTTTAAGAAACTGTTGGTGCAAAACTAAAACTTCTTTTTATATTTGTATATTGAATAAATGTTACTTTAAATCAAATAATAATATGCGTTTATGACATGCTTCATTAATGGAAATTTGTAATATGTGATTAACTCTGAAACATTTAAACTTAAAACATTTATAATTTATCTTTAAATTTTTGCCTACAAAAATTATTAAAAAAAGTAATTGTAGTTAATTAAATATATTTACCTAAAATTAGATTCACAAGCTGCATAGGTAAATGGAAATTTTGGTAAACACATAATTTTAAATTGATTTAGTGTAAAATGGATTTATTTGTTTTGAAAAAGGACAAAAGAAGTTAATGATGATGCTGTAGATTTTTTCTAACTGAATTTAAGTAGAAAGCGAAAAAAGTAATGCGGACCAATATACTTTATAACCTAATGATAGTAGATGTTTACATCAAATTCGTTTTACTCGCCTCAGACAACAGGTTAGCCCTCGTAAATTTACGGGACGTAACATTTCTTTGAAGTGGAATAATATTCACTTATGGCATTTTTATCATTTTTTCAGTTGTGGTTTCAGTTAATTTAAGTCGAATTTCCTAATAAATATGATTTATGATAGCAAGAATAAAAATCTTTTACTAAAATTTGTTTCTGTAAATTGACTTTGGATATCATTTAAAACAGTAATGAACTCATATATATATATATATATATATATATATATATATATATATATATATATATATATATATATATATATATATATCTGACTCGTTTTTAATAATTGTTTCTTGTATCAAAAACAGAAGTAAAAACGAGTCAGATTTGTTACCACTAGCATAATCAATTGAAAACTTAATATATATATATATATATATATATATATATATATATATATATATATATATATATATATATATATATATATATATTAGGAGCATAAATAAGACCAACTCATAACAGTATATATCAGACACTGAATTTAAAATTATAATATAACCTCTCTATAATGTAAATTTCGATGACAAAATCTTAAAAGGATTGCAAAGTTGATTTACATTTAACGTGATACAATTCTTGTTATTAAATTGTTTGTATGTAAGTATGTATTAGGTGTTGCGAACCTAGTAAGAAATTAGTTCAGTTGTGACCAGAAGGATAAACCAAAGGCAGCATGAACGGAAAGTATAATCTCATGCACATTCGTTTCGTTCTTACTGGCGACTCATAAGTAGGAGCCGGTATTACGCCCTTTAACCACTATATATTTTGGTCAAGAATGTGGTATAATAGGACGGTACAATCTCCTAGACGAATGAGTAAACCTGCAATAGTGAAGCAAACATCATATAGTCTAGGACAATGCGACTTCAACGCTAACTCACACTATATAATATATATACCGAGTCTGTAAAGGATACTAACACTATGTCTATTGTGTTAGTAACCGATACCAACATTATTGTACCGAAAAGGTACTTGGTACTAACACTATGGTTTCCGAGCCGGAACATGATACTAATATGATTGATATAAATTTATGCTATATTTCACCGAAATTGAGAATTACAACAATTTCTGAACACCTGTTACTCCAGTATTTAATTAAATTGCTTCCTTCGCCTCGCTAAATTTTCGCTTATTACACCTAAAATAAACTAATAAAGGAGGTCAAGCAATTATTCAATTAATTCTCAAAAGATATTTACTTATTATCTGCTAAGGAATGTTTCAGAGAACAAATTTTGACGCCGATTATAAAGTTAAATATTTTTGTAAAATATTATCTTTTCACCTACTAACTTTCCTGCAAGAGTTAATGCGACAGATGTTAAATACGATTTATTCCTAGTTTCATTTTTAAAATCGAACACATATATACTATCGGTTTACGATTTGGAATAATTAATTTTATGCATAGTTAACAGGGAAAATAATAGTTGGAATCTTTTACATAGTATGGTTGAAGTATTTTCCAGGTAAAAATAGCGCAGTGTGTAATTGACATTTGTTGCCTAATGAATAAAGTAAGATATCAATTTTTTTAAATTTTTAAAGGTTTCTAATAGTATTGGGGATATTTTCATTAAAAACAGTCGATTTTGCCTCAATAATATGAGCTAAGCAGCAAGGGTACACATTATTCTTTCCAAATATTGTAAGATGTAGCACAAATTCCGCTTTTGAAATCGTCGCTATTCGTAAGAACAGCAAGATTCTTCTCAGCTGAAGCGAAAGCATTAAAAATCCTTTAATATACTAATATTTGCTCAATATTTGCATTTCAATTTTAGAAATTTCTGCACTTTTACGCTTTTTATTAACAAAGCAAACTATCTCCCGCGGTTATTGAAATATTATTCCACAATCTGTCTTATACTTTCTTATATTTCATTTATTTTGCCGTACTAGATTGGTTTTTGAAATTCATATGATATTGAATCATCAGAATGAAATATTGGTGCTTGAGTGCGTCATAACCTCGAAATTATTCAGAAAATAATGTAGACTTACCGAAATAACTAGATAAATTATTTCAAGTTGGAAATAGGATTATTTGTTATAACTTCTGTTCAGAGGTCTGCGCAATAATAAAAATATGACCAGCCTAGATAGAGATACGGTTATGATCTAATGAGGCACAGATTTATATTTAAAAAATTATATATAAAAAAAATTAAAATGAAATTCAAGCCTCTCCTATGAGAAGAAATGCTGAGGCAACTTATTGAGTTAGTGCATCCAATTATACTTGATTATCAGATTTCAGAATATCATCAACCAAATTTGAATGAAACTATGCTGGAAAACACATAGACATTCATTAAAAAATATAACAAGCATAGATAATTTTTTTTAAATATCATGCTTTAGCAGGTTGGTTTTGTAGTATTCGTAATAGACTCATCCTTCTGAGACAGAAGAATTATCCGACATTCACCCCCAAATTTCTTCTTGATATATTTTGATTAAAAAATTAAAGACGAAGAAAAAATCATTTTTTAACTATAACTACAAAAAATAACTTTTAGCTAATGAACAGTATTCTCAATGCCATGTTGGCTCGAACTTATTAACCAAATTGAGATTTGTAAATTCATCAAAGTAATAGTTCTTTAATAACTGATGTACTACTAAAGAAAGATAATAATGGTAAATTAAACAGAACAATTTACCATAAACCAACCTGGTTTACACAGAACTTGCATTAAACAAGTTTTGTGCCGTTACACTATAATTTATCAACAGTTCGTTGCTGATTTTCAAGCATTGGCAGGTTGATCAGTCCAAATCCAAAAGACAACGTACATAATAAAGCAATAAACAAGTTAACTGCTAATGGCTATCCTAGACAATTAATTGAATCAATTATTACAAAGAGGAAGACAAAAGAAACATACGTATATTGGACCAGAAATGATAGCAGAGTTTCTGAATATCTTATTTAAGGGGGATGCAGATTCCCGAATAGCACAAAAGAAAGTTGAAGCGCCATTTACACGCGGATTTAATAAAGTTAAATTACAAGTGTCATATAAGGAAACACACTTGCCTTTGCCAGTAATCAAAGAGAAACTGCCGTAAATGTCGACATAAACTATTATTTAACAGTATACGTACGCAAGTTGTGTATTATGCGGACCGGACTATTCGAATACAGAAGAAACGAATTCAGGAGTCTTTTAGAACAAGTACGGTTGTTCAATGTAAGAGTAATAACGCAATAGCCGAACAAATTGTTTTATAACAATCGCCCCAAAATCAACTTGAGTTCTAGCTCTTTTTCATGCGATAAATGAAATGGGAGTAAATCGTCCTTAATTTGCAGCTAAATCAAAAATATGTACATCAATTTAAAATAAACTGGTGAATTGCATGTGTGTGTGCGTGTGCATGGCTCTTTCTGTGTGTCTCTTACTTCCTGCATTTTGTTCCCTAATGCATTTAATTAAACCATCTGAATCCAATTTGATTTTAAAATTTTACCGCATCAAATGTCAGGTATTGCGAGCGCACAACGCAGCTTTATAATAAGGTTACGCTGCATGACACAAATTATTTGGAAGTTCACATACACAACATTGGACAATGTGCGAATTCAACACTCTTTATAAAAATAACACAGATAAACAGAATAATGGATAACATAGTCAGTTAGATCTCAACCATGTCGCCATATAAATCTGCAAGAATTGAATTTACATATTTCAACACATATATTGGTTGCACGGTCGGTGTTAACAAACATTTAAATCAGGGTTAATATATAGATATAAACACCATCTAGTTATATTCACACATTTTTAAGTATAAAATAGCATTAAATAATGTAGAGATGGCAATTCATCCAGTAGACCGGTTTCGAACTTATTAGGGAACTTTTCACGTAATGTACAGAATTTGCCGCTGACCGTGTTCAAACCTGTGTCGCAAAGTGATTCAATACTTATTGCAACAGACGTGCCCAGTCCGCGGCAAATTCTGGACAATTGGTAAAGATTTGCCAATAAGGACGAAATAGGTCTACTGGATAAACTGCCATTTCTACATTATACAAATCTTAGATAATGCTGACAATTGTTTGTATATAATGTTACTGTAATTTATATCAGAATCGCATCATTGATTTAAATAAATAATAGACTTTATCGGATTCTATCATTTAGATACTACATAATACTTAAAATATAAAAGCCATAATCAAAAATTCTGAATTGCATGATAATTCTCAGAATAAGATCCCGTAAATTCCAATTATTGTCTCATCTAATAATAGAATATTTAAGAAGTTAAATATACTTTGCAAATTATTGGTAAACGTGGAGAAATAATTGGATTTGCTAGTAAAAAACAACGACAGGAGAACATTAAATTAAGCGCAGCAAAACCAAATATTGTAGGAACCAAATCGTGAAATGCGACATGATTGTTACCTACAAAATGGCAGGAAAGATATATAAATCAGATTTAAGGAGTCAAATTAGTGCAGCCAGATAACCTATATCATTTGCGGTTTAACAACGGCAATTTTTGAAGATCTGTCGTGAATCACGCCACGAAAATGAAGTCCACATGTTAAAAATTTCTTATATTTATAGTTTAAAATTTGAGCCAGGATAAGATAAAGAATTAATTACTACACACATTCGATAATATTCAGTTGTGTATTAGATGTTACGCCCCTAGTAACAGATTAATTCAAATAGTCCCAGAAAGATTAAAAAAAGTTAAATTGAAGGCAAGGTATAATCTCATGTACAATTTCGTTTCGTTCTTACTAGCGACTCATCAGTAGGAGCCGGTGTTACGCCTTTTACCCACTATCCTTTTGAATGTGGAATGTGAGACAATTGGTCAGTACAATCCCCTACACAAATGTATAAACCTGCATTAGTGGAGAAAACTTCATTTAAAATCTTTAATATCGTGACTTCAAAGCCAATTCATTATATATGCTATATACCGACAATGTAAATGATACCAACGCCATGGTTCCCAATGAGCTTCATGGTACCAACAATATGCAATCTAAGAAATGCTGTATTTCGCCAAAATTGAGAATTATACCTACTTCTGAACACATGCTACTCCACTAAATACATACTCTCTGTCCTTGATTGATATCAATTAAAATATTCTGTGGTAATCAATCAAATTAAATTTACACCACCTATAACTTTCCCGCCAAAGAGGCAGTTTAATTGTAATTATTGGCTTTATACCAATTTATGGATCTGGACTGAAATTGCTCCAGAAAGATCCTCGTATTAATCGATTTCATCGATAAGTTAAAATTTAGAAGATTCCACATTTGCTTCAGAATCGGAAAAATTGGCCTATCTGATGATTTGTACAACATTTCTTGTGTGCTTGTTCATTGCTATCAAAAATATTTGTAACCTGTAACTTCAATATTACCTTTATAGGAACACGGAGACCAACCTGGAAGAGAGATTGGCCAAAAAGTAATTTAAAATAACAGTGAAAATTGCATTCAATGCAATACTTCAGTGAAAAATAGAATAATTTTCATGACTCTGAACCAAATACTCAATGGTATCATCATCGGCAACAGCAATTCTGGCTGATAATATTAATTTATATATAAGGACAAAAGCAACCTAGTTGAAAATGTTTTAATTCTTATGCGGTGTATAAATTTTACTGCCAATTTCTGGGTTTAAATCATCATAATTTAAACAAGTATAACATCACAGGTGGCAAGGTTTATGGTCTATAATGATGCATCAAGATTGGTTGGTTGAAACGTCTGTTTGAGCGCGATTCCGATGCAATTCCATTTGGTACTGTTTAAAGAAAACCGACATTTGACTTAATAATGAGCATGCTATACGATGCGCCGTTTTACAGTGTAGGTAAGGAGATGCGTGATCCTTTGGAAATTGTTTGAGTGACTAAACCTTGGCCGCAAAAATAATGAGCGATCAATCTAGACAAAACAGGTTCTATAGATAATTTTCATTTGCCACATACAATTTAGTCTTGGCTGATAATATAAAACCAATCATAGAATAAAACTTGAATACATTTTGATTTCCATAAGTGGAATAGTTTTCGCATTATAGAGAGAGGTCGGTTTTGCCTGTCTTATCTGTAGGTCGATACCAATTCCAACGAGAACTTCACGACAGCAAATATATAATTTTCTATAGAATCGAGTATTTCATGCATTACTTGACTGATTTCGCATGCCGATATTTATTTTCCAAATTTTGATACAAACGTATTTTTGTATGTAATTATTCGAATTTCTGATTCTAGAAAGTCTCTATCAGTGATCTTTTTGATTAAATTTGTTAGGTCTTGTCTTGTTTTGTTATTCAGTCAAATTTGTTTTTTAAATTATTCACATTTGCCGAATAAATAAATGAATGTCTTCTACAGTATCTCGGCCTGACGGTCCAAATACGTTTGCTGAGGTAAACCTAATTTGTGTTGCCAAAATATGGGACTAATTCACATCTAAACATTTATCAATGTCGACATTTTACCGACTCAAACCTAACTTCAAAAGGAAAAAATTATTTAAATTCATAAAATTATTATTATTAATTAGAGTCAGGGTTAATTATAAAATAATCAGCTAAAATATAGACAGCATTGAAAATGTTTGAAGTATTGTCAAAGTTTTGAGTGTTAAATTCTTGATCGTGAGCTACCTTAGTAACCTTAAAAAGAATCAGGCTACATAAATATTTTTTATTAGTAACTATTCGTTGTAGAATTTATCAATGTTAAATCATTTAGTAGACCGGTTTTGTCCTTACTTGGACTTCGTCAATAACTCTCGAGAATTTTGCCAATAATAGGTCTCCAACCCGGTATACGTATCCTTCAGAAACTGGGACAATTCTTTACACTACGCTAACGCACATGGCATGCAATTCTAAATTTTATATTAACTTACCTTTTTTCTAATTTGTTAGCATTTCCTTCAGGTGGTTCCTACGTGGTATAACATTCGGAATAAAATAACGTCTAGTTATCACCAATTTCTCATTATTGATCAGACAGCACGCCTCGCAGGTAAGTGGTAATAACAGACTTAGACAATAAAGCAATGTAAGTTTACATGGTCTAAACAAATGCAACGTAGGCTTCAGCTAAAGGAAAACCTAACGAAGAAAAGTATAAGCTAGTATAAAAGTGAAGATTCTGTAAAGTATTCTGCAGAGTGATGCAGTAGAAATCAACTAAGATTCAGAAACAAATGTGCTCCGGTTCGAACCCTACATGCGGCGAAATTTTGACCGTACTTGGTGAGTTCTTAATAATAGCAAAACTGGTCAACAAGATTGATAATCTTCACTAACTTATACAATACTTAGTTTTAACTCAATTATATATATTTAATGAGATTATTACAGTTAAATACTCTTTGTTGCGTAGAACTAATATATATGCAAGTATGTATTAGGTGTTGCGAACCTAGTAACAAATTAGTTCAGTTGTGACCAGAAGGATAAACCAAAGGCAGCATGAACGGAAAGTATAATCTCATGCACATTCGTTTCGTGCTTACTGGCGACTCATCAGTAGGAGCCGGTATTACGCCCTTTAACCACTATATATTTGGTAGAAGAATGTGGAATATTATTATTATTGTTCCACATTCTTCTGCCAAATATATAGTCGGTAAAGGGCGTAATACCGGCTCCTACTGATGAGTCGCCTGTAAGCACGAAACGAATGTGCATGAGATTATACTTTCCGTTCATGCTGCCTTTGGTTTATCCTTCTGGTCACAACTGAACAAATTTGTTACGAGGTTTGCAACACCTAATACATACTTGCATAATGAGATTATTGTTTATCTTTAGGTCACAACCTTAATTTAAATAATTTATTTATCATAATGTTAGGCTGAAAATATTAGGCATCGATTGTCAGTTAGATTAGTTTATGCATGATTTTGCTTTATAGCATGGTCTTGGTTCATTATGTTTCGTCCATTTAATATTCAATATTTTGACTAATCTTCTGGTATCATACTGTGAGGTTTTTGGGGCATATTTTCAACACAGTGTGCATATTAAAAAATAATAGAATTCGACTGCTTAAATATCATGTTTACCTCTAATTAGTAGCATGTTGCTAGGACCTGTGTCATGTATATGACGTTGGCTTTACTCTAGAATTTTTGGTATTTGAAAGCAATCTTATTGATGTGGAATTTCATGCGCTACCTGACAATGAATTAGTTGTGAATTTGACCGCATTTTTCTTGTGCGGGACAATTGATAGCACTCATAGGTCGTTAAAATCTTGAACTTCCTTCATCTTCAGATGATATAATTTTTGGCCTCAATTGATGGGTTCTCACTTGTCCCTTCTTCTTTAAGCCTTCAATTAGCTTAAAGATTTTACCGACCTATGAGTACTGTCAATTGTCCCGCACAAGAAAAATGCGGTCAAATCCACAACAAGAACGACAGCACTGCGAAAAACCATACATCTTTTAAAATGAATTAGTTGCTTTGTACTTGGTAAAAACCCTTTCGCCATCTGTACTTATGATGTTTATTCACCCATTGTTCTTTACCAACAATTAAAAAGATACAGCTGTTAATTTCGACCCCAAATTTTACACACGCGCAAGTAAAGGATCAACTTACGTAGACAGATGGACCAGACGGCAAATTATTCTATACTAAAAAAATTGCACTTTAAAAGTCTGTTCCAAATCAAATAGTGATAAGACGCCATCACTTGTGCAATGTATCATTGAAATCTCGCACGTTTGTTTTCACACGTGGTATTTTTTTTAAATACTAAATGCGATGACGGAAATGAATTAACAACATTTGAAGCTCTGAATAAACAAACTGTAGCCAGATTTCTGGAAACAGACAAACATATTAGGGAACTTATCATAAAATGGCGTTAAAGCACACCATTTATTTGACGTTTCCTTATTTCATACACACTACACGCTTAGATTTCCTGTTTTTTCCTTATATATATATATAAATTTATTGATATATTTGTGTGTTTGTTTGTGAAAATGTATGCTTGTGTGTGCGCATTTGTTGGTACTTGACGAGAAAATGATAGAGAAACGAATGATGAATTTGGTAAAATTACTTTTTATCGTTGAACTTGGGAATAGTACCATCACTTTTATTAAAGCTCTCATTCCTAATAAATATTTTCCACAATGATAATGCTTCAGATTTTTTTATCTTGACATTTAATATAATGAACATTTATATAATTAAACGAACATTGGTTGCGCGGGTGGTGATAACAAAACCGCAACCTTGACTATAATAATTTAATATAATGCTCGATTAAAATTTTTCATTTTGATAACTAGTATTATGCTTAGCATTACAATTACAATGAAGAAATATTATTAAAGAAATGTTTATTACGATTCTTCATAGAGGACCTTCTTAAGGTAAAATGTATTGACATGGTTATAAAGCATATCTATTTTTTTAGGCAATCCCAAATTAATCCGCATTTTGATATAACCCAGTTTCGTCAGTCAAATATTCTAATGAATGCAAATTTCTAACATTAACCAAATTTAAAAAAAAACATTATTCATTATGTCTTCAGTTTAATGGATAAAATGACGAAGAATTTGCCATACTTGTCACTAAATACTTTATATTCCTTTTTGATTATGATATAAGCCATTGTTGCATGAAACCACGCTAATCGCGCACAAAAATGCTACGGCCCCGGAGCTTGTTTTAAATAACAAATTACCAAAGAAAATTTTCTAACCAATAAATACTTCAGTTGTCTCCGGAATATTTTGAAATCTACTGAAATCTGCATTCTTTAAATTTTAATAATCTGATTTTTATGTTGATCATGTTTTGGGCCTCCCAATTAAATTATAATATGATAATTCCGGAATCCATTAAACTAATATTCTGCGCACTCCTAAAATCTCTAGAAAAACTGCATTTAAGGCATTTTTTAGAAGTTGATAAATATCTGCTTAGACAATTACTATAAAAATATACAATACAAGCGAGCATACATATTTTCAGAAAAAATTGCTTTATAAGTGAAGCTAATTTTATTTTATGAAAATTAAATAAGAGCAATAATAGCTACAACAGTTAAAATAATTAGGTTGCAATTGGATTTTGGTGACATAAACATAGCAAAACAGATAAAGCAGTAATTCAATTATAAGCTGATAAGAAAGAATAAAGCTTAGTTCTAATAAATTATAGTTGAAGCAAATAAATTGGCCTAATTTACGAGAGCTGGTCAGAGATGACCTCAGCCAATAAAGGATAAAGCAAACAAAGACAAACTGTCGACTATAAAAAAACGGCAACGCAGTCAAATAAAGTCAATAATCTGGGCAGCCATACTCTAAATTACAAGCTGTTTATACGTATTAATGTGTGTTTTGCGCTTTCTGGCAAACAAGCGATAACTGTAATGCTGGCAGTCGTGATTGTTATTTATATGGCTTTTTATCTATCCTCCTTGTTTAGAGTCTTCAGCTACTAATTCATTGTAACGGGCGTATATTAAATAAATAGAGCGGTTAGTAAAACATATTTTCTTAGATAAGCCGTTTCGTTGTTGTCGCTTTTGAAATTATTGTTCCTGATGTAATTGTTTATGCTTAGATTCCAAACCAAAACACGACTTCTTTCTTCTATAATTAGCGTTTGTTCGAAATTAAATGAACCTAGAGGCTTTACTTTTCGTGGCAAATAATTTTTCTGAAAAACATTAAATAGCTAAGGACTGTATAGGTTTTAGAGCAATTAAATAAAAATTAATGATTACCTATTTAAATTACGACACAAATTTAAAAAATGAAATTTATGTTTACTATATATATTCACATGTAATTTTGTGGGAGGGAGTGAAAATAATCCAATACTCTATGCCATATCCACCTACATATAAATTAGGACTTAATGCATATTTCTTCATAATTTTTAATCAGTTGGCCTATAGCATGAAACACATTATTCAAAAGAATTTGGAAAAAATGGTGATGATCATTTAAAATGGCAGTAAATCACTATTGACAACTAATTTGTTTTACATAACATGAGAGCAAGGAAATAAAATAAGCATTCCAAAATGATTTCATCTTTTGAAATAATTACAAGAAAATAAGTTGCCTAGTTTAGTTTTAATCAGGCTGCAGGTAATTTGTATTTAGCAAACTTTAAAGAAAGTTTTGAATCACCTATCTGGAAATGTTAAAGTATTAGAGGAGAATTTTTAACTTATAAATTCAATGGAACTATAATGGTTTTTAATAAATAAGAAAACGATAATAAATATTCAAACAATTATTTAATTTAAATTACTTGTAATATATGAAATGATAAATAAAAGAAGGTGGAAAATTGGTGACAATTTAGTTGGCAAATTAAGGAGGAATACTTTTTTGATAGAACGACCGATGAGTTTATGTAGAAGCCTTTGAAACTCGGGGCAAAAGAATAATCAGTTAATGTGCACCAGTAATAGTTCAATGGAGTTAATTTTTGTAATTTTGAATGAGCTGTAGAATAAATTAGACCATTTAAATTAAATGAAATTTATTCCGAAATATTTATTCTCCCGAACAGCGTTTATTCTACAGCAGATATTATTATTTCACTAAATCAAACAGCAAATCAGCTGTCTGGGTGATAACAAAATCAATTAAAATTAAGTTTGCGAGCTTGACATAAACACGAATTACTGATTAAATCATCATCACATAAGGTGTAAATATTTAGGTAATTTATGGAAAATTATTTTAGTTAGTAGGCCAATTATGACAATAGTAGATTTAGCATCAGTTTAATACGTTTTCCTGTTTGAACTTTGAGATAACTTTTGTATCCAATTTCTGCTTTAAACTAATTAAGTTTTGGATTAAACGGTCGAGCCAATAGCGTTGGAGGAAAATCGCGATATATCGGTAATATTTTGTTATACTATCGATCATATGTAGAAACATTATGCGTTCGTTGGTTGCTAGCACATAGAAACAATTGCGACAGACGTTTTAAGAACAATCGTGTTAGTGTTGGTCCTTACTTTATTATAATTTTTACTGTCAATTAAATTTTATTATCTCAACTTATTATTGTTGACTAAAATTATATTCTGTGTTTACTTATAATAAATTTATTCTAGTGATTTAATCAACATAGATGACTAGAATGGCTTTTAAAAATAGAGAGAAATAGTTACGTCGAAATTATTTAGTTTCATTGTGTATTATGTGTTGTGCATCTAATGAAAATTAGTTCAAATATGACCAGAAGGATAAGCCAAAGATAGAATGAGGGCAAAGTATAATCTCGTGCAAATTCGTTTCGTGCTTACTCGTGACTCATCAGTAGGAGCTAGATATATATTGGGTATAGGGTGTAATACCGGCTCCTACTGATAAGTCAACAGTAAGCACGAAAGGAATGTACATGCGAGTATACTTTCCATTCATTCTGTCTTTCCTTTATCCGACTGGTCATATTTGAACTAATTTTTTACTAGTTTCGCAAAACCTAATAAACAATTACTTTTATATTAGCTCTTTGTCACAAACAGTATTTAACTGTTATATATTCAGTTAGATTTTTTAATGTTTAATTTTGGCTTTTATGCTAAAAATATAATTTAACTTTTGTTTCTGAAGTGCCTTACTATTTAACATTCAATTTTTAAAATTTGACCACAGTAGCTGAAATTAGTTAATGGTACCTTTATATTTATCGAGAATTAAGCTAGTGAAGATTGATATGCAGAGGATATGTAAACAGATGTTTTGAAGTGATAGGCATTCCATGTTCTGGCAATAAATAATCGTGCATTGATTCATTGGCTTCTGATATATTAGTACGTGATATTGTAGAAGAATTCCGGCAGAAATTCGTGTTATTAGGGAAGCAGATAGAAGAATTTCGTATAGTTAACGGTCGGTTGGTTGATAAAAAAATTGAATTGGGTAACGATGAAATCAAAATCTCATCCACCAACCAGCAAGGATTGCACCAATTCCATTGTATTTGATCAGATGTAAAACAGCAAAACTGCCGTAATTCACATATCAGATACAATGGAATTGCCGTTTATATCTAGCTCGCAAACTCGGTTTAAAGAGATTTTATCATCGCACGAGCAATCAGTAATCATTTAGCTTATGTACATTTGGCGAAAGATGCAAACAATTAATTACTGTAAATGCATAAAATTGTACAGCCGATATTTACAGTCAAGTACAGTTTACGTAAAACTCCTATATTTGGGAGCCGCATATCTAATTTTGCTTTCTATATTTATTCATTGCAGTTTGATCTTCGTTAGTCAGATTGTCGTCGTACTATAATGAGGATAAATAAGTGTGACTGACGGTAGTTTTGTCATTTCGTTCGACGACTAGTCAAGTAAAATTTGATTGTTGTTTACTTCAATCTCACAAAATTTAAAAGTTGTTGCCACCATACGCGAAAACATTGATTTATTAAATCATGTGGACGTTATAGATTCGTAGCTTTATTATTGTTAAATTAAATTGAATCCAAGCCCAATTTCACGGATGGGATAAAATTCGGTGTAAAAATATTTCGTTGCGTAAAATTCGTGAATGTATAATATCAACTTTAGAAAATTTAATGATGATTATTTTTCGATAATACTTTTCAAATAAAAGGAACAATTATTCGACGACTTGAATTTTTAAAACAAAATGATTAAAAAATTTTCAATTAGAAACTTAGGGATTTGAGTAAAGATTGTAAAAAATTGTATATATTTATATATGCCTAGAAATATCAAATAGAAAAAAATGCAACTGGACGCAATTTTGAATGGGATTCCGAAAGCCTCATAATAATGACACAACAGAATTAAATTCTTTATGCTTGCGCTGATCTAGACAACGATTATTCATTGAAATAGCCTCCATATATGGAAACATGCTTACAATCCTAGACTTAAATATAACCGAAAAGTGTTTCTTTGACATGCCCTATTTTTCATAGCACAAATTTTGTGTAGTAATAGATATACGTGCAACACCATATTTATTCTGTATAAACAAATATTGTATAGGCTCATAAAAACATGAATTAAATCTTCTGCGTCTGCCTAAATTTTATTTCCCTCAGGTGCACTTCCAAGTTCACATAATGTATTCGATAGGAAAACTTTGTCAGCGTATCATTTTAATTTCGGCAGAGTTTGCTCACTAAAATGAGAAAATGCTTATTTTAGACATTTTGCAATAGTTCATACGTATTTGTTCGCCAGAATGTTCGCGTAGATTAATTTATATTGTGTTTTTAATCCTGTGTTCAGCATTGACGTCCATATATAATGCAGATCAATGAAAATTAGGAGAACGAAGTACTTCCATCTCCTTCCATAATAACACGAATTTCTGCCGATGTCCTTCTACTAATAAACTTCCTCTAACCGAAGTGAAGCACAAAATTCCAATGCAATCTGAATCTTGCCTTAACTAGAATGAGAATTTTTCATGCCGCGAATAATGTTCAAGCAGATGCAGGAGAAGATTCGGTTCATGCTTCATATGCAAGTATTAAATTTGCGTGTGCAAAATATAAATAATTTTGCAAGTACATACATTACTTAACATATTATAATGTGTGAAAATTGCGGAATGTCAAAGAAACAATTTTCATTTGAAAATAAATCCTGGTTTGTGAGAATACTTCCCAATTTCGAGATTAATTAGTTAAATACTCGTTGCCTAGATCTGTAAAAACAAAACAATTAGCATTGGATTTACCAAAATCTTTACGAAATTGAGTTTCATTTTTTTCTATTATTTGATCGTTCTGGAAAAATATGTGTACCGTCTTTGTGTACTTTTATCTGCATCATTCATTTCTATTTAAATCAATTTAATTAGTGTTCTACTTCACCATTCAACCTGTTGGTAAGGCGGAGCGAAAACGATTCTGTACAAAGTCTGCAGTGTTTTTAAATTATTGTGTGAGAATAAAAGTTTTTCTTGTTTTCGAATTTTTATAGAAAGAAGATTTATTCCACAACTTTACCAGGCCTAGTGTCACTCTAATGTTTTTTTTTAATTTGATAAATTACTATTTCAATCTACGCCATTTATTAAGATAGAAACTCATTCATAAATTAAGTGTGTTCGGCGCGATCGCCTGTCTGTATGTCGAGAAGAATATTTATAGCGAAATATTTGCTTCAAGCAGTGGCGATTGTGTTCTTTCGTGAATTATGCTTTATGTTTATTCCTTGCTAACCTAGGTTTACTTTATTGTAGTGCATTTGCAGTGCCTATGCCATAATTGTTTTTAATTTAAGTCAACTGACTTCATTGAAATAAGCCGATAATTAGATATTTGAGTTAGACTTGGACATTTCGTCCTCAAACCTAAAATTGAAGACAGATAACGTGTTATAAAAATTTTTGACATTTAATTTATTGTTGAATCTTCCGCAATGAATCTGCCGGTGTCACCTAATTATCTACTGTGCTGATGACGCTATTATTTCACAATAATTATAGTTTACCTTCAATCAGATGGTTACTTACAACAGCTAGCCACTCATTGTGTCGGGGACTAACATATATGCAATTGTTTATTATATGTTGCGTACCTAGAAAAAAATAGTTCAAATATAACCAGAAGGGTAAATCAAAGACAGCATGAACGGAAAGTTTAATCTCGATCACATTCGTTTTCGTGCTTATTGGCGACTCATCAGTGGGAGCCGGTATTACGCTCTTTGCCCACAATATATGTGAGTGAGTAGTGAAGTTAACTACATATAAAGTCTTTGTGAATGGACTTCAAAGCCAACTTACTGTACGTAATATAAATAGCAAGTCATATATATATATATATATATATATATATATATATATATATATATATATATATATATATATATATATATGAGTGTGTGTGTGTTAAAGAGAACGTGAAGAATTATTAATAAAGAGGCGGAATACCTGTTAAAAGAAAACGCAAATGTTCGTAAACGTGTGTGCTTATGTGGTTTATGCAAATTACAAAAAGAATATTCCTATTCAGGTAATTGTCTTCTACTACGTCAAATGAATTCAGGTTGTCGTTAATAACATTTCTATGCTTATAAGATAAAGCACCACTCTCACTTTTCGTTGCAATTTATGCCGTCGAGAAGGAATCAATTACATACTGATCTTGGAGCTGCCAAGTGTGTAAATCCCTTTCTTATTTAATCCCAATAGAATGGTTTAAAACAGGTCGTCCAAGTGACAAATGGTTGCGCTTACCGAAAATTAAATTTAATAGCTATTAACAGTACAAACTTAACCTACCATAAATAATTACATTTATTTTATTATGTTTATTGCTGTGCCTTATGTTAATTTATAAATTGTTCATGTCGCATTTCTAAAAAACTACATACTAATGTCACGATGTTCATGACGATTCCATGTACGCCTGTCCGAAATACGTTAAAATTAGTATAAAATCCTGGAATATAAATTAATCTTTGCCAAATACATTTGTCCATATTTTCCTATTATTTTGTATGAATTATCATATTTTGTTGTATTACAATTTCTTACTTCATCATCCATAAGCCTACTCGACCTTATTGTCGGACAAATATAGTGCAGATTACGTTCCTGCAGTAGTCAATGCAAGTCATTTAATTTAGCGTTTGTGTGAAAGTTCATGACGGTTAAACTATGGTATTATTGGGAATTAATTTAGTCAACAAAAATCATATAGGCTTATATATCCTATGTGTATAACACAAAAAGCCACTTATTCTCATAAAACAGTGTCTTTCATAGCAGGCACAATATGCTTGTCGGAAATTTAATACAATTAAAATCTGTATTTCTATAGGATTATTCTACTCCAATAAAAATTTTAGACATTCATGCGCGTAACTGTCAATATTAGACGCTGGGAATCTATATTATAATTACTCCTAAGATTTTATTAGTGAATTACATATTTAAGCAATAAATAAATTACTAAAATCTCTATTTCAACTATAACAAAAGCGACAGTTATTACAATAACCTTGTTCATATTCTGTTCAACTAGGTGTTTGCATCAACTATCTTCAATTTGACTCCGGATATTTCGACTTCCTGCCTCGGTAGCATTTTTCAACAGAAAGCACATCCCTCAAACAATTTGACAATCAATATGTCAAGTAGTAAATTTAGTTTTAACTCAAAGAATAAGGTAATTAATCTATTCCCTGTCGCACAACATGTTTCTTTCAAAGTCAATACAATGAATAGCTGCACTATCGTAAAACTAAATTTATTTCTATTTATTCACTCTTTTTTCTAAAAATAAGTGCTTAAGGTTATCGGTTTATAAAACGAATATATTCTTACTTTGACAGGTTAAACTTAACATCGCCCAGCATAAATTTTAGTATAGCCTTTATTCTTATACTTAATAAATTGTTTGTATCGTTTTCAATAAGCAATATTTAATCTAAGATTCAAAATATATTGTGAATTAAAATAAACAAATAAGTTTCAATGTTCTCTCATTCGAGTAATTAATCGTCTGGTCGATCGGCCTACGTATTATTATTAAACAAATAAATTATTCCTAGTATATTTGCATTAAAATTTTCAAGGTTAACAATTTTGTTTATAAGTAAAAGGGCTAAATTCAGCAAAAAAATAAATTGTATTACTTAAAATTATTGACAGAAAAAAGGCATCCCGAAAGTTCTTTTCTTTTGTTTTATTTTATGAAGCCATTTTTAAATGAAACAGGAAGATAAACTCAATTTGGTCAAAAATCCGACAAATTAATTTGATTTTCCTTAAAGCAGTTTCAAAATCAAAATTTAAGTGCTTCAGCCGAATGTCTACAATTTGTTTGTCACGCTAAATTTACATTATATAACATCGAAAATTGACAGTAAACGGCAAAGATGAATAAAGGGAATTCATCTTATACTACTATGTCTGTAATAAAACATATCTTCTGTCTTCAGTTAATTAAAATTTCAAGCATCCCAGCTGCAATGAATTCTAACATTTTAAAAATTGTGTTTAGAATTTTCACTTTCTCAGGACAATTCATTTATTCACTGAAATTATTGAACATCAATGAAGTATTTTTGAAAGAAAGAACATTTATCTAGGCAATCGTACTATGCAAAATGATACAGTGAATTGAAACATCCTAATGGTTTTCGGCAGTTATTCCTCTTGCAATAATATAGTTGTGTGCCACTTATTCAAATAATATTTCTTGTCCATTTGATTTTATTTCGATCAGTTCTGTCGGCTGCTTCAATTTGTTGTTATGCTTTTGTTGTTTAGTGTCGATAAGGAACTAGGTCCGATCAGAAATTTTTCCAAAGAACAAGAAGGTTCTATTTCGGTGAGTCTCGCCAGAGTGTTTGATTGATGAGAAATAGCGGCAAAATAAACTCTCATGACCTTTAAGTACAGAATTCCTTCTAACTGAGAATGTTTCATCCCCACGTGACATTTATGTTCTCCAAAAATATACGTATAGCGTAATTTACAATTTCAATCCGTCGCATTTATACAGGCTCACATTATAAACAGCGCAAAACAATTCTTGCTCATGTGTCAAAGCATTCTCTTAACTACTAGCATAGATTGCAAATTAGATTAAATTGACTTAAACGAAAATTGTACAATACATTATCATTATTGTAGTCTAAATTGTACAATCTGCGAAACCAGTCATTTCCAGAAAAACAGTCTTATCAGATGTCAACAAACGAAATTCGAATATGTACGCACAGGGATATAAAATTCACAGTGTTTCATACAAACGAATACACCTATGTTTCAAAGAAGGATAGAAAACAGATTTTCGATTATTTAATAAAAATTTAAGCTGATTGAAATATACATCGCACATGACGGTTTATCAATAATGACAAAATGAGTAACAAGGGCACGAGACCGCTTCGAAAATCAATAAATCGAGAGAAAAAACCTATGCGAACTGAATATGCGATTAATCTGTTTTGTTGTAATATCTGCCTTTTATTTACAAAAAAGTATAATTTACCTTGATCTAGCTTATTTTACTATTCGAATTTGCTTCATTATCGTATTCGGGCAATATCTTATCCAAATTTTATAACTTTCGTATTCAAAATACCTATATCTTTTTGGTGGTTTATTCTATTCTGGTAAATATTATTATTAGACTGTGCTAAGTAGACACACGAATTGCCGCTGCAACGAGATATTAATTCTTGATTCAAGTGGCTAAGATTCGTACAAAATCAAATCTGGAAAATAATTATGAATGTGAACTAGCAGGCGTAAAATTATTTAAATTAAGTTTGCGAGCTTGAAATATACACAAATACCAGTATGTAAACATTTGGCATAAAAAACTATGCAGTACATAAGGTAGCAAAGGTATTTCATTCAATAACTCAGTTTCAACCTCATTGGGAACGCTTCATGTAATTTCTAGAAATTTTTCGTGGACGGGGGTTGAACTGGACACATTTGCTTTAGAGTATGTGGTTCATTCCACTATTCCTCCTAGATGTATACAGCACGAAATTTTCAGTTATATGCCATATTATATTTTTTGTTAACTTTTCATTCAGTCGGAGCTCATGTGGTATCTATTAATACTGAAAGCTCTAATTAATTTATCCCACCACGCTGTCTGAGGATTTGGTGATTATTTGAAGATTTAATCAATTAAAAAATCAGGCTGATAACAATTATATCAAACAAATGTATACAGCATAAGCTCTACCTGAAGAGAAAGATATCCGTAAACATCAGGTGGTATATTACTGAGAATATTGTATAGTATGCGGCAGGGTGGCGCAGAGCGTAGATCCACAGACACGGAAGCAAATGTGCCTACATACGAGACCACACAATGGCAAAATTCTATACAGTGCTTCAACAGTTTCCAATAAGAACGAAACCGGCCTTTTGGATTAATTTTCTTTGCTACATTTTCCAATGTTTAGTTTATAATGTTAAATGGGATTGCTGCTTATATTAAGCTCACAACATTGATTTAAATAATTATTGTCGCCACTAGCGCAATAAATTATTGATTTGTTTTACGATTGTTGGTGTTTATTTGTTTGTTGTTTCGTGTGTGCGTTTTCATATGTACGTGTGTTTGTGTGCGTTGGCGTCATTCGTATTGTGTTCTAATTTAATGTTTGAGATCCGGTAATTCTTGTATTGAAGGACTGAAGTTTGATCAGGCTTCCGCTGTGTTGGTTATTTCGTGTAGGAATGTCATTTGCCGTATACAACCTTTCGTATCCCTTTGTTCGCGAGCTATTTTTTTAAGTGTCATATTGTAATACAATGAAACTGACACTTTTATACACACAGAAATATATCCACACACACACACATAAATTTACACACGACAATCCGCCAACAATCTTACAGCTGCTGCAGCCAAACACAAAACGTAAAACTCGATTAGTTCTCATTTATATAATCAAATAAAAATCCGGGAATAAGGAAGAACTGCAAGATTGCAAATTATAGTTTATTAATCTCTTAATAAACCCGGCATTAACCAAAATAGACATACAATTGACCATTAAATGTTTTTTTTTGTCTTAAAAAACATATTGTGATAAGCAAATTATACGAAAAGTATAATGACATTTATCAAAGAAGTTAATTCAACAAATTAAAGCGCCTTTAGTAAAATAATTAAAACATTTATTTCTATGGCAACTAAAATAGAATAATGCATTTATTCGTTATACGAAACCAAAATCAGTAAAGTTATTATAAATTGCGCTGCACTGTACATAAAAACAAAGACCGTTTTCTAAAATACGAAATTTCATCTACAAGATATAATGTCCATATACAGGCAAACACAGCAAATTTATACAAATATCTCAACCAAATCTTGGTTATTTAAAAATCACGAATATGTATGGAGCAAGCTAAAACATCTATATTGTTCATTACGTAAAAAAATTGTGCAGCTGGAATATGAGTCTGGTGTAACGCAGGGGAGAAAAATACGAGTGACAACTGGAATGCTAATTTTGAAAACTTTATATATAAAAATAATGTATATATATATATATATATATATATATATATATATATATATATATATATTCTAATCATACTAGTCAGAATTCCGTAATTCTCTAATGATCGTAATGGTAGATGTGAATGCATTACGTAGTCGGACTGATAGCAAGTTTTTGATTTTGGATTCGACATTTTCTCTTAAAAAGAAATTATGTAAGACTGAGTGCAGAAATTTAGAGCAGTATTTGTCTTTAATCCCTAATATTCTTGTCAAACATAATTTTCAGACTTACAAGTTTGCATTTATCTTTAAATTAAGATATAAACAAAATTAATTAAAACGTGTTAACTTCATTAAGACTAACATCACTGTGGGTATATAATGAAAATTTACTAATACATGCTATTTGCAGTGCAGTTTCCATTTGTAATAGTTCTCCAATGAGAAATATACTGAAAATTCATAAATGAGTAGACTGATTGCAAACAGTTAATCGTGTAATTTCAAATACGTAACAATTTTATCAGAGTGTAGAAGACTATTTGCATCATGTGATACATCAGAGCTGTCGTGAATGCTAAATGGTATTAACAAAATATTGCTATACGTCGACAGATCCCACTTCATATTTATCTATAAAAATATAATTTAGTATTGTCAGATATTCAGCGGTATAAACGCTTAAATATGAGGCCACTTGTTATGAAAAATTATCACATTATTTGGAGTTACAACTTATCGAACCTTAAAAAGTTTTTCCAACTTGTATTGAAATTCGTAACCGATGAAAACAAGTTATTCATCGTGGACACTGTAAATTAAAAAATGAACAGTAGTTGGACACTAATTTATTTTTGGCTACTTAATTTAATTATTTTCATGACAAAGATATAGAAAAAATTTTTGCCGGATGAGTACAAATACCAAAAATTTTATTTAATAAATCACACAAAATACCAAAACCACAGTCAGTCACACGTACTGACGCGGTTCGAACTTCCGTGATCATTATCAGTACACGACGGTAAACTGACAAGCCAGGATCAAACTGCAATGCGTATAAAACTTATGGAAAATAAGTTATGCACCTCTCAACTCTAATAGTCTCACATACAGTGCCTTTGAATGAAAATGTCGTCTGGACAAGTTCGCTGCATTCAAGAATATGTTATTTATACAACGTTTGCCACATAAAAAATATATATTCATTCATTGATTGCGCGATTGGTGATAATAAATCTTTAATTCAAGATTGAAACCTTCATATCAAACAAATCACATTGTGTCTAAACAATCGCAAAAATCTTAGAAAAACTACTGTCAGTCACACGTATTGACACGTTTCGATTTGAAATGATCATCATCAAAGTACGACGGAAAACAGACTAGCATAGGTCATATTGCAATTTCCAGTCAAGGGTAATTAATGCAAGATCACTAGATATTTTAACTGTGTACCTTATTTTCCATAAGTTATATACGCAATGTCGTTTGATTCTCGTAAGTAAGTTGGCGATGTCCTCTTTGATTGTGTCTAAAGGTAATTTCGCTGTTGTGCGACTGATTTCATCCAACGTGATTAGTGTTTATACCAAGCTCATAAATTTGATTTTACGAATTGTTATGTCTATCCGTGCAATATTAATGATGTTTTATTCTAGTGCTTTATTTGCACAACGAAAGGAAAGCAGTGATCAGACACATAAAACCAGTTTAAAAAGTACCAAATATTTCGCAAAACAATACTTTTGTGAAAATTTCGCTAAATGAAATTACGTGAAAATGAGAAAGGCAAGGAGTTATATTACAAAAAACGTATGTTTAACAATCAAATTTACAATCGCTTTTTGCTGAATTAAAATTAAGTGTTATTTTTACTTAATTACGAGAGATTATTTTGGAAGACACTGAATTTCGCCTATCAATGGCATACGATTCAGTCCTTTAAGTTGATATTTACGTCAATTCAAATAGTTAAAAATAAGAAATTATATTGCACGCCTTTCGTCAAAATTGTGCATGAAACACTTATTTCACACCAATAACCCAAACAGTTTACCTACTCGCCAACATACACACTAAACAAAAAGTTATGATAGAAAATCCGGCTGCAATTTGTTTATCCATAAGGCTTCGTATGTGGCTAGCTCCCTTTTGTTTCTGCATTTAGTAATTACTTTGAATGCTACGTCTGGAGAACATACGTGCGTTGTTTCGATGATGTGTTGCGCAATAGCAGACGTGTATTCACCATTTGATTTAAAACAGGCGTTCAAGTTGCAATGTTCTCTCATTCGAGAACACATCATCGAAACAACGCACGTATGTTCTCCAGACGTAGCATTCAAAGTAATTACTAAATGCAGAAACAAAAGGGAGCTAGCCACATACGAAGCCTTATGGATAAACAAATTGCAGCCGGATTTATGTAAGCAGAAGAAGCACGTACAAGCATTGAGTTTGAACTGGATGTGACGCACGCAATTTGATTGGTTTCTATTTTTCACACTCGCTTTGTTCACGTATTTCTATCTTGTTTTGCTTTCCAATTTATATATAAAGATATGTTCATGAGTAGATATTTGAGAAGACCATGCGAAAGAAAATTTTCTTATATCTGATAAAATTTCTTTTTGTTTTTGCACATAAAAAGGGTACAATGAATTTTATTAAAGCTCGCATTTCAAAAGAAAAAAATATAAATTATTTATTCAACTTAGACTACCTTTTTTAAATCCAAACGCTCAATTTTGACATTTGCGAACTCCATTTGTGAAAACTGTAAGAATTAATTTGAGTTTCATATTGTCAATGTGCAGATATATTTGCACTTTCGCAAGGATATCAATATGCTCGAGGCATCTGTTTATTGAAAATTTTTGAAATTTTATGAAATTTTCTAACTAAAGTACACTTATATAAACATGGATACATGCGCACAAGGATGCAATGAATTAAATAAAAATTAAACAAAATTTTATGTGCTCAAATTACAAATTGTTTCTTCAGGGAACAGTCCTATGCTATGAACTATAATTATAATATGTTACGTTAGTTTGAGCTGTCATTATGACGAACAGGTAAACTTTCATAATGAGCATACATTGAGTTATTTTATTACGATTCAGCATGAATTACAGTATATATTTTTTCTTAAATAAAAGTAACAGTGAATATTATCGGTTAATTAGTCACAATAGTATAATGAATAAAGCTGGTCATCGCTAGAACAGGTTTGATATCGAAATTAAATACATTAAATTCGAATATCTAAGCTCTGGGATATGCATTTTACAGTATTGCCTAATATACACAAATAATCTGAATGTCCAAAAATGGGTAAACAATATTTGGTTATTATTTTGCTTCCTACATTTAGTATTGATTAAATTTGTAATTGCGTTTCACAATACTATTGCTATAAGTGATAATTTGCGTGAGCCCTTTTCATCAATGTGAAAGTAGCCCGTTGTCTTACAGTTTCAGCTGTTCGTGGCGAAAATATCTATTTCCTCCTTCTTCGAAAAATTAAAATATTTTTTTCTTGTTTTAATGTAATAATTGAGCATTTGACCGCTACAATGTTGCCGCAAATTTGTTCTAAGCAACTATCTGTATTTTATGCATAGACTACCAAATCAGTTGTACCATCATTTGGCACACTTTGATGGATGCCAGATCTCCTGCTGGCGGGTATTAAACTCTGCACCACTTGGTAGCGAGTCAGACAAATTAAATTCAGTTTTAAACTTAAATGTGGCCTACAATGGCGAAATCGTTTGAGTGGTTTTATTGTATTTGTTAACTAACAAAAAGCTAATTTTATTCGTTTAATGTTTATAACTTCAAATCCTGGAACTAACTTCTAATTTTGTTCATACATCAATACAATGGCAGCAAATGATTAACAAAATCAACTAGCACCTACCAAATAATATTATGTAGAATTGAAAATGTCTTCCGTAAAATAATTAACGCAGTCGTTAAGATGGCTAATAAGTATGAGAAACGTAGTTGTTCATTTTTAAACTAGCAAAGCATTCAAGAAATTATCCATTATAATGCGCTATTTATAGAAAAACGGGCTTGCTCTGTACGTACGAATATTGCACTTACACGACTCAGTGTACAACAGGGTAAACATGAGTACATTCAGCATAATTATTCATGCATATCAATCAACAATCCCCTAATATAAAAAGCTGGTAAATGTAGTGCGAAATAGGTAACAAATGTTAATTTCATTACTACATAGACTTAGTCCTGCCGCTATTTCATTCAATTTTGATGAATACAATAAATCCATTAGAAAGAGCCACATTGCTGAATATTCCATGCCTTTATATGCCAAACCGTTTGATGCTCGTTAAGCAGTTTGGCATCGTTCCATGGTGGTCAACATAGAAGAAAGAAGCACATTAGCATGCGAGACGTTTTGTAGCTTATTTATGATATGTGCCTGATTAAATGTCATGTCGAATTCACAAGGTTGATTTAAATAATTATCGACGTCATCTACAAAATTGAATGATTGTTCAACAAGTATATATCTGTAAGTGTTGTAAATGAACCAAAACTGTATCCTCCTACCGGTCCAGAAATCGTACAGACAAAAGTATACTTGTTTTAAGATTAACTTAGACAACTTGTGGGTAGAAATCCTTTTTGATTTTAAGCACATTATATAAAAATTTAGTTTTTTTACATGTTCGTCGGTTTCTTTTCGTGCACTGATAATGACCATGGAAGTTAGCCATGCATCTGTGCGTATGACTGAAAGGAGATTTGCAACATTGTACGACTAGTAAAATAAAGTTCGTTTGATGCTTATATAAAGTCATTAAACTAGATTCGAATTTTTTTCAAAACTTTCATAATTATTAATATATAAATATTGAACCGCGAGAACCGCAATTAAATTATATTTGTGAGAGCATATAAAAAGCAGAACGGAAATAACAGTCAGGAGCATGTATGTAAGATCACTCGTGCTGACAGTCTCATTGTACTATTCAATAAATTATATAGGGTTTGTGGTTTAATCCCCATTAATCAGTATGCTTTCGTTCTCTGATGAGGACCATGGAATGTTGAATTGGATCTGGATGTGCGGCTAGCAGTAGTTTCACTAGGTTATGCGACTGACTTAATTAGACGAGATTATTGTTGGTTCAAAATCCGAGATATGCTAGTTAACACCTAATTTTCTAACTTCTTGATTTCGATTTCCTAGGTCAAGCATATTCATTTATTACATAATACTGGGTATTGAAAAAGTAAGCAAAATTACGTGATATAATGAAGGGAATGAATTTCACTCGCAGTGTTTAAACCCTAGATGAGTAAAGGGATTTCATCTAAGACTACTATATCTGTAATAAAACATATTTTCAATCTTAAGTTAATTAAAATTTTAAGCATCCCAGCTGATTTGAATTTTAATATTTTTAAAATTGTGTTTAGAACTTTCAATTTTATTGGGAAATCCATTTATTCACTGAAATAAATGAACATAAGTGAAGTATTTTTGAAAGAACAAACGTTTATATAGGCAAATTCTGGCCAGTACATATTGAGTCCCCAATTAGAAAGAAACTAGTCTACTGGATGAATTGCCTTTTAGTGCGGCAGGGTGGCTCAGTGGTTAGAGCATCAGATTCCGAAGCAGACGTGCCCAGGTTCGAGCCCTGTCCGCGGCAATTTGTGGCCAGTACATGATGAGATCCCAATAAGGACGAAACCGATCTACTGGATGAATTGCCTTTTGTACACTATATTACTCTTATTTTATACTTACATATGTAAGTAATTAATTTAGATAAGGAAGTACTGGAAGAATATCACACAAACGTCAAAGGAAAACCGAATTCAGTAGGCAGATCCACCTACTTCAAAGCTCATTATAATAAGAAAAAGCCATTCAGAAATCTTGTTCAGATGAAAACATTACTAAAATACAAATGTAACAATGTGAGTATATCATTGGTCAAATTACCATGGAGCGAAAAATTTCTAAAATTTACCCTTATCACTCAGGCTAGCTTATCGATTTTAATGATATTGGTTGCGTAGACGATGATAATAATTATTTAAATCAAGTTTGCGATCTTGATATAAACACCTTTATCGTTATGTGCATACATTTGTCATTATAAACAAAGCATTGTGCGGCGATGAAAAGGCAATTCATACAGTAGATCGTTTTCATCCTTATCGGAAACTCATCACGTACTGTCCAGAATTTGCAGTAGACAGGGCTCGAACCTGGACACGTCTGCTTCGGAATTTGTTTCTTTCACCGCAGAGCCACCCTGCCGCTCAGTTTTTAGAGCAACAGCTTTTGAAGCCGGCGTGCTGTGGTTCGAGCCCAATACGCGTCAAACTTTGGGCAGTATGTGATGAGTCTCCTATAGGACGAAACCGGTCAACTGGATGAATTGTCTTTTCTAAAGTATACAATGCTTAGTTTAATCTGACACAGTTATGTACGTAATGGGACAGGTAATTATATCATGATCGCAACTTTTATTTAAATTATAGTTTATCGATTGTTGACATTGAATAAGTCCTCAACTGACGCATAAGCATTGCATAAAACACAAATTACCCAAAAATATATTCAGCATATAGTTAGTCTTCTTCTGGTTTACGTATTTCTACCAGCTGGTATAGAAGCTACTACAGAAAAATATGCTGATACACTCAAATTACTTCATATTGTAGAAGCTCATTCAAAGCATAAATGCTTCGGCCGAACAATCAGCCACAAATAAACATGAGATCAGCCGCTGTGCAGATATTAAGGATACCAGATAACCCCAAACCGCCAGAAGAGCAACGAAATGTTAATATATTACAATTCGTCTACAAATAAGTTAATTTGTGACCTCAACATACAAATATATCACTGACTCTGTTTTAAGTCATATCAAATTTGACGATTTCCTATTAAAATACTAGCACACTTTTTGCCTTTTCTCTCAGAATTAAATAGTGTAGATTGCAAGTTAAACTAATCACATTGTCAAGTGATTACCAGTGATGAAATTATTCGCATTATTTTTGATATATCTGTTCCGTCTTCCTTCAGATACCAAGATATAAGATGAAGCGATAAATAAAAGTTACATAATTGTATAGAGAACTTTTGGTGCAAGTCAAATGAAGATTTATCTTTACAAAAACTGTTTGATCTATTAGCGGTTTTATGCTTTCATATTTCAAAGAATTTGATTAAGAGATTAGGTTACTTGCCATAAAAGCTAGTCAAAGAACTTATACAAAGTTGGCAGTTCGCAGCATCGTATTCTATTGTAACATAAAATATCTCCAGCAATGTTGGTTACAGAAAAACCTTGAACGGAAAGGCTAAAGATTACGGCTACACCACTAAATCACTTGAAGCCTAACAAAATAGTTCAGTTTTATTTGTGCCTATAATGGTAGAAACTATTCTCTAGTATGAAGAATGAAATGTCATCAGTCGCCTCTCTAATTATTTTCCCTGGAATAATTGCATGCTAGCACATCAAAATATGCCAATATTTAAAATCAAACAGAACTTAATTATTGGCTTTAAAGTTAAATTTAGGTGTACCCTTTAACTACCAAAATGTTTAAGTAAGACACTGTCGATAAATTTTGCGAAACCTTAATTGTCATTAGGCTGCAAAATTCCTTTTCGTACACGTCATCTAACAAAGTAGGATATTTTATATATTTAACTGGTCACTGATTGTGCGGGTCGTGATAATATCTATTTAATTCAAGCTGGCCATCTGGAGAGAATGTAGAGAAAAGTATGTTATAACTTACCGAATGTTTTAGTTAGAATTATCAACCTGCTAAATAGAACGGTTATTTCCAAACTGTTAAGGAGGTTGAAAACAAATATTTATAAACATGTTTGGCTTTATAAATTTCGTTATAATAATTATATTTAATTATATATAAACCCGGTTAATGGAGTTCATGAAGTTTGACGACTTACTTTAGATAAATTTCATTATAATAATTATATTTAATTATATATAAACTCTGTAACTGGAGTTCATGAAGTTTGGCGACTTACTTTAGATTATGATCATCATAGGATGACAAAATTATATTTGTCTAGAAAGGATCCTAAACAAGGAAACTGGAGCGGTAAGTTTAATAAAGTCACTGACATTGAAATGTACTAATCAACACTGAAATAATCCTTTTGGCGAATAGAAAGGTTGCAACGTGTTAAACTTATGCAATAAAAGAGCAGTCAAACTATGACATCCGGGTAGACGTAGCTCTGCGTTTAAATTTTGTTTTTGTTACTACACAAACAATATATAATACTTAAATTTATAAAATATAGCGAAACTGGATGTTTCACAACACAAATCAAATAGTATATCCTACTTGTTTCGAATGTAAAAATCAATAAGAGTATCAGGTTAAGCTGGAAAAATTTATTTTAAAACGTGTCCAATCAATAAACTAGCTAAACAAATTTGCCAAATACCCGTCAGTTCCACGAACTTTCTAATGAAGACATTAATCGATAAGAGCAAAATACGATTTTTAATTCATGGCCCCGTGCAAATCTAAAATGTTTAATAACTTCGTCTTTCTTCATTTACAAATTTGTAATAAATAAATTAACGTTAATAGAATTTTATTATTTTGTGACGTTAATTGTTTAAGCTTGTAATGTGAATTTGAATTTATACAGATGGATTACATAAGAAGTGCTTAAAGGTTAATCGTTGATGTTCATATATAAAGCCAAAACCATGGTCTCCGACATTAAGCGAGTAACTGCAGACATCTGGAACGATGCTAGTTGCCACACGACCATCTGGAAGCCTCCTGTTGATATGGAAGATTAAGGGACACGGAATTGATGTGGCTCATAAAAATGCAGCAAATTCATATTCAACTTGGAATGGAAAATGTGAGTCAGCACCAATATTTTGACAACGTCCAGACAACCAGCCGAGAAGGCGTACTTATTTGCAGGAACTTTTCCTTTCTATGGGCTAGATTAATAAATATCAGCTACTTTTATGCGAAATTAAATGCCGAAAAAATAGTGCCACCAGATTAAATGACACTAAATGGCTTGCATAATGTTTTGAGTACGTTACCCAACATTCCAATTTATGCCAACTTAAATAAAAAAACCTGCCTAATCTGAAATTTTTATGATTATATTTGGACATAGTTTGAATCAAAGCAGGAAACTGATTGACAATCTACCCACAGATGAAATTATGTAACATTAAAATTCAAAATGTCATGTTCAAATTGAAGAGAAATGAGCTAAACTTAATTAAGATAACATGATCGTTTTATTTGCCTCAGTATGCCGATTTTTTATTTTATGTTTTATATTATTTTATATGTCGTGAGCTACGAATAGCTGGTCATTTCACACTTGGCGAATGAAATGATAAAGGAATACTGTGAAGAGTCATCGTTAAAAAACAATGTAAATAAGCATTTGAAATAGATGCCAGGTATGAAAAGAAAAGTTTTCCAAACACCTTGTCTAAACTTGTTTGTTCAACGAGAATAAAATTAAATCTAGGTATGTGAGTTGAATAAGTGAAAGTTCGCTGTTTGGGCCGTGACATGCCAATGCAGAGAATATGAAAATCCGATACAAAAACATTGAAATTTTTAAAAGAAAAATTTTGCACGACAGGAAATAGTTTAATTACCTTCTCCTCGTGTTCCCTGCTTTTTGATAGTGTCAAGCAGCTTCGTCGAGTCAAAATTTAATAATGATCCTGCCTTGACAGATACTGAAATTCTCATTATTTCTACGAAATTAGTTAGCTTTAATTAGCTGATCATAAATAATGATGCTAATCCTTATAAAAAATCAAATCAATTTAGTCTAGTGGACATAATTTTGTTCAAGTTTGGCTCGTGGCAAGCAATAAAATTAGAATCCAAATGTTTGAAATTTATTAACTTTTGCTAAACTACGACAATTAAAACAGCTAAAATAACTTAAATTTTCTGCAGATAATCAGACAAAATTACTGACATGACTTCGACCACAGCTCAATTTGAAAGTTGACGACAAATCTTATGGTAAAACTCTGCAAATTGCTCGACAGGAATATGTGACCTCGTTTCACTAATCAGATGAACGTATGAATACCTGTATGGCATAAATAAAGATGATAGTAATAAATAAGCAGACAAAATAATTTGAGAAAACCATATTTATCCAGAAGCTGGCTTAGAGAGAAAAATTTTGACAGGCAATGATTACGTCATGAGCTGCTTTAGTAAAATGTGATTGAAAAATTCCATCATGAAATCTATCATGATGTTGGGAAAAGAAATGACATTGTAGAGACATCGCATGCAATAAAGAAGGCAGAAAATTATTTGATCTCTATATCAGGATAAATGTAAAATCAAAGCGATAACATAACTCGGATTGCATAAATGTTGACTCGCTAAAGAGTGAAAATGTTGAATTAAAGAATGTGTGCCTTCAAATATAACAATTTAAACTAAATTCGTTTAAAAATGCTCACCTTTCCTAGAAAATGGAATTTTTATTAATAAACTTGATTAACAACTTGAAGGTAGGCGGAACGCATGTTACACAGTCATTTAACAACCATGAAAAAACCCAAAATGAGTTCGACAATTTAACTATCTAGCGACGAGCGAATTTTGGCAGAAATAGTACATCAACAAACAACGAGGAGAGCAAACATTGCATTCAACAATTTAACTAGCTAACGACGATGACATTTGTGCGGAAAGGACAACAAATAAAGAGGATGACAACAGATATGGCTTTCCAACATTTATCTATTTAAGGACGATACAATAACTGAATTTAGCAGGCTACCCAAAATAGCGGGACGATTTAAATATTTTCACGTTAATTACTTCAAATGTTTGCAGGAATATGTTTATAGTGGACGACAATTTCTTAATACATGCGAAAAAATTGTAATTACTAAGTTGTAATGTAATGAGATATGAAAAACCGTAAATAGCGCTTCAATAGCGTGATTGATAATTGTGGCTTGGCAGATATATGCGGATAGTGTTCATTTTAAATACAAGTCTCGCATAAAATGGGTCAATCATGTTCATAAATTTGATGGTCATAAATAGGGCCTTGTTAATTCCTGTGTTGTTCGAAGCGACATTTTAGACATCTAGGCCTTTGACTGAAATAATTTAAACAAAAAGACCCGAAAAATGCGCTCTCGTAGATACCAATCACGAAGAAATACCCATAACACGACAGTAGTTTCTCTTCTCGCTCTAAAATTGCAAATGTTTGTTTAAAGAAATGCCTTTACATCGCTTCAATAGCCAAACATATGCATTCTAATTTATTGCCAATTTTTCGCTTTGCCTAAGAAATGGAAGCTAATCCAACTTAAGTTCATTATTTTAAGAATTAAGTAATGTAGCAATTTTAAATAACATGAAATGGCGAGTAAAAATTGTTAAAAATTTACAATCTTCAGACTCCTAAAGAAAAAATATGACACAATATTCTTGTTTATCGTGAAACGAAGAATCTCTACTCTAAATTATTTGTCTTCATACATATTCACAATTAATTCTTTTTATGGAGTTAAACTTTGTAGTATTGATTATTTACGGCAATCTCCCCAGAGAATACTTTAAAATGCATTCGGAATATTCTGACTTTAATTTTTGACTTCTTGCTAGAAAAAACTGTTGAGAGCAAAAGCACGGTTAAAGATGGTGAAGCAGAAGAAACATTTGGTCTGAATCGTCTGCAGAATTACAAACGAAAATGTTAGTTTATCATTTCACAAATTATGCACAGGGTATACAGAATGAGGACTGTGCAATAAACTTAAAATCATAAATTTCTATAAGATTTTCACTACAAGTATTAATTAAAATATGCCATATGGAAATGTGTTGCTAAATAAGATTGAAAGTAACAGTCTATGATTGCATTATATATCAAGAATTTGCATTGAATACAAATACATTCCATTAACTTTATGTTGAGTTATAGACTTCATATGTGAAAGTGGTTTTCCCTATTAAAATTGTGATTCAATTTTGATCCATCTTTCTTTTCCTATATACGGATACATTAAATAAACAGTTCTCAAAAATCAGTGTATCATAAATATCTTTTATTTTTTGCTGATATATTTTTGGCGATATAGTTCTAAATTGTGCTACATTTGTTAAATTAAATTTAAATCTAACACTTAGCCCCGCTTGCCACATTATGTAAATTAGAATTATAATCTTTTACAAAAAGTGCATAATATTTAAAATAAGACACCTGAATGTGACATATATCACCATTTGGCGTAATATATTTTCGAGCGAGACAAACTATTACAGTGTTTGATATATGAGTGATAGTTATCATGCTCAGACTCCAGTTAAAAGCCTGGAATTGTTACTATAAGTCAAAATGATGGCAAAATTTCAAAACTCTCAACGATTTACGATCGCGGGTTGTTGCTTTTAAGAACTGTTTCTCTCTTATTTTCTTCCCAATCATCTACAAATGGACATATCTTTAGATATAAATTGAAAGGCAAATCAAGGTAGAAAAATGTAAACATGGAGAGAGTGCAAAATAAGGGAACAAAAAATCAATTGCCTGAGTCACCTCCAATTTAAACTCAATGCATGAAAATGCTTCTTTTGCCGGCATAAATCCAGATGTAATTTGTTCAACCAGAACGCTTCGTATGTGGCTAAGTCCCTTCTGCTATTGCATTTAGTAATTTTTTTTAATTCTACGTCTGGAGTACATTAGTATGAGGTTTCTGCGATGTGCTGCGTAATTGCAGACGTGTATTCACCATTTGATTTTAAACAGACGTTTAAGTTTCAATGGTCTGTCATTCGATTAATTAACTGTCTGCTCGATCGGCCTACGTAAGTTGATGCACAACTTGCGCATGTGTGTTGGTAAATAATTTTGATGACGACATTAACAGCTATTTCCCTTTGATCGTGGGAAAATCAAGTGTGTAAACTTCAATAACACTCATAGTGTAGCTGCATTATTTGTGCGAGTTAATGTCGCTTCAACTTTCTTTTGTGCTATACGCGAACTGCATCCCCCTTAAATGGGATTTTCAGGTAGATTGTATTAAGCGCATTTAAATTTTGTTTTTTTTAATGCATACTGCTCTGCGCATTTGTTCAATTTGAAAATTTGAAGCCTGATCAATTAAAGTAGCTTTAAAACAATTTTAATAATCAATACTGATATGTTCTAAGTCGGCTGTTTGTTCAAATAGCAATCCAAATGCTGCTTCAAAATCTACAAAGCATTAATTAGAAGAATGAATTTCAAAATTTCTGCCAATCGATATTGCCTCCATTGTTAGCTGATCGATTGGTATTTTTGGTAAGTTACCCACGCGTTTATCAATATCGGTCGGTATTAAATCACACAAAACTCCAGGTTTTATATCATTTTCTAATTTCTTCAATATTCTTGTTCTGCCTTTCGTCATAACAGGCGGCAAAACATCAGAAATTTCATTTTTGCAAAAAGACTTAGTTGATCCAATACACTGGGTACACTTCTGATTCTTGCCCGTAACACAGCTTCATCTTCATTTAACTGCTCAAATTCTTAATACGCCAACAAAGAAAAAGGTTTTTGTATCTGATAAAATTTGTTTTAATTTTGCACATGTAAATGGTAATATGAATTTATTGAGGCTCGCATTCCAGAAGAACCTTTCAGAATGTTGGATATACTACTGTCGTTAAAAGGTACGGTCAAAGAAAGATAGTGTGGAATGAACATTAATATCACTGTATTATGCAATTATGGTTCCCTGGAGGTTTGCTGCGCAGTTCACGCTAGTCCAAACTGCGTGTCAACCGAAGAAATCTTACACGTTTGTCTTATTCCGAAATTGAGCAGTTAAATGAAGATGAAGCAGTGTTATGGACAAGAATTCGGGGTGTAACTTTTGTATTGGATGAACCAAGTTCTCCTGCAAGAATTAGATTTCTGATGTTTTTGCCAGCTTTTATGACGAAAGAAAAAACATGTATATTGAAGAAATAAGAAAATGATATTAAGCCTGAAGTTTTTTCTGATTTAATATCGACCGATACTGATAAACGCGTCAAAATAACAATCGACCAGCTAACAATGGCGGCACTATCGATGGGCCGAAATTATGGAATTCATTCTTTTAATAAATGTGATGATGATTTTAAGGCAGCATTTGAATTGATATTAGAAACAACGGTCGACTTAGAACCTACAAGTATTGATTATAAAAATTTGTCCACGACTACTTTAATTGACCAGGCTTCACATTTGAAATCGTACAAATGCACAGAACTGTATGCATTAACAAAGCAACATTTAAATGCGCTTAATTATATCAGCAGAAAGGCAGACATCATAATACTACGCGCTTATTAAGGTAAAAGCGCTGTTATAATGGACAAATCTGATTACCCACAAACGATGAAAATGTGCCGAATGACAATACAAAATTCACGGGTCTAGACGATAAGTTAGATGAAATAGACAAAGTGGAGCACAATGTAATAAATGAAATTATAACCTCGACAGAAACCGGTTTAATTGATGAAGCCACTGCACAGAAGCTCAAGCAAGTTGTATCATCTACATTAACAACGTACAGATTACCAAAAACACAAAAAAGTTTGTCCTTTGAGGTAAATTTTATCAATGGTCAATTCTCCATTTTATGCTTTGGTTAAATGGTTAGTTCGTATAATGGAACCATTGCGTGCATTACAATGTCATTATTCGGGTGCCGATTCTTATTAGTTTCTAAACAAAATTTTAAAATGTTTTTTCTAAGGCATCTAGAGAACACATCGTTAAGGAGTGACATAAGTAAATGTGCTCAATATATAGGGTAAGTGAATGATATTTTCCTTGTCCTTAAGGACAGGTCGCAATCATGAGCATTGATTCAAATTTTCAACAAATCGCATAAGAATATGAGTTTCACAACAGAGTGCGATAAAGATGATTGTCTGTCTTTCTTAGATGTACTTTTAAAGGAAGAGACTAATTTTAAATTAAATAGAACAGTTTAACATAAGTTAATCTGGCCTGCACATTATTTGTACTAGAACCGTTTTTTGCCGTTTCAATATATTACCAACAGTTCGTGGCTGCTTTTCAAGAATTGACAGTTTGATTAGTCCAGATTCAAAAGACAACGAATATGATAAAGCAATAAACTATTTAATGCCTAATGGATATCCTAGACAATTAATTAAATCAGTTATTAAAAAGGGAAGTAAACAGAAACAGACGTATTTCGGACCGGTCAATTTAAGGGAGATGCAGTTTCCCGAATAGCACAAAAGGAAGTTTACATTTTTCTATCTTGCTTTGACTTTCAATTTATATATAAAGAGATGTTCATTTGTAGATAATTGAGAAGAAAACGAAAAAGAAACGGTTCTATTATCTGATAAAATTTCTTTTTATTTTTGCACATGGAAAGGGTACTATGTATATATACGTATGTCACTAATAATATCTATTTTTGTTTTTCCTATATATGTAAATGTCAATAATTCCAAGGTCGGAACGAAATACAACTTAATCTTTGTATTTAAGGCGTTTTTTAAATAACTTTTAAAAAATTACTCTGTGGAAATGCGTAACTTTATACATTGCTTATCAGCCCAGTTTAAGGAAAAATATTTTTTCCATTGGGACTTCATTAAATATTGTGACATTCATGGATTCATTAAAATGTTTTCAAATTATAAACAAGTCATATTAATATATTAAGAAATTTGAGTTAAAGCGCGTTGATGGGTAAATTTTGTGTGTTTATGAATACTAAAATAAGAATCTTAGTTGTTCATTGGTAAATATAATGTCCGTCGCAGTCACTTGCATTGATTAGTAGTCTATGCACATACTCCTATTAATTTAACACTTCATCTGTAATTCAACACTTATGCAATTTTGCGTTTGTTTTACATATATTTGTATTTTTAGCTCTCAACCAATTCTTCAATTATTCTTTAAATTTTTAGTAAGACTGTATGTTAGACTGTACTGTTTATAGCGTCTGGTAAGGATCACATAGATAATGATATAAAATTTTAGAAATTAATCTTAGTACATCTGCCAATAAAGATAATGAACCTTCGGCAGAATTATTTATTTTTATGTAATTTCTCTATGTGCTTTTAACAACAGACAATACTAAAACGAACAAATAAATGCCTTATGTACTAAAATTAGTTTTCTTTTTTCTTAAAACCACAATATTATATATATATATATATATTTTATTTATTTATTCATGCATAAATGTATATATATATATATATATATATATATATATATATATATATATATATATAACTATTTGTGCAGAGTTTGAGTAATTTCGGTGTTATGCAAACGAGCAGTTATTGAAAAATAAATAAGTTAAGTTTTTCCTTTTCTTCCTTTGTGTAAGAATGTTCGTTTGGTTCCTGACAAAATCGTATGTAATATATTACAACAAAGAACGTAGAAAGGCTTGATCGTATGGTTTCCAACTCGCGGTTTCAACTAATAAAACATCCGTAAAAGCACACATCGTCTAATGCAAGAATTTTACAAATATGTATGGCACGTTAACTGTAGAACTTGGGTACTAGCCTAAGAACAAAATAAGAATATATTGAAGTAAGTTGAAAATAAATTCTGACACCGTATTTTGAATATCAGAAATAGCTAAATGAGAGTTAACGCTTTTGACTTTGCGAATTTCTGAATAATAACTTGAATGGCTTACCCATGGTCTAAACATATATATTTAGTCAGAAATCTCGTCAAGTAATAAAATCAATACTATGGCCGTTTCACAGCGAAGATTCTGCGTGTTATGGATAAAGGTCAATTTGCACTATAATTAGGCACGATTGCTTTATAATACAAAGAAGAGAGATCTAAGGCTAAGAATAAAGTAAAAAATCTCTATAATTATAAAATATCGAACAATGTCACAAGTTTGATAGCGTATAAAGAAGGAATGGCGTTTCATATAAGTAAATATTACAAAAATGATGAGAAGTTTGAATAGTTAAATAATCAAGTGTTTATGCTAAAATTTAAAAATCTCAATTGAGATCCTACATAGAGAGTTACAATCATTAAAATATAATATGATCATGGAAGGTCGAAACGCGTCAATGCGTTGCGACTGGCGGTAGTTTTGTTATGTTGTTCGACGACTGGTTAAATACAATGGGATTTGTGTTTACTTCGAATTCGCAAACTTGATTTAAAGAATATGAATTTTAATAAGGAATTGGGCTTTGATCTCGGTAACACACATGTAAACGCTTTAGATATAGAAGCTTATTAAGAATTAAAGTTTTTGTACATCACTTCATAACACAAAAACCTTTTTCATTTTCTATTTCATCGAATAAAACAGTACTTACACATAGATCGTATATTAACGAACTCATAACATTTAGTCAAAATTGTCAGAAATTCATATTAGATTCAAGTTTTAGTATGACCAACTTGTAAGTAGTCTTTATATACTTAAGTATAGTAGTAGTTGAAGCACTGGCTTTCTTCCCTCATTTTCCTATAAATTGGTCGTTAATATAAGAGGGAGGTTAAATAACGATTAGGTACACTTTGGAGAATAATAGTATATATAAGTCATTTAGAATAAATTCTTTAAAAAAATATAACCATTTCCATGGGGCAGCCTTTGTTGGTACTTTTAGCAAAACTATTTTAAGCATTGCTTCGATAAAATTATTTGGGAAAAGACGCCGCTGAACGCCAGATTTAATGTGTGGCACATTATTTTTATATTTCTTGTCGAGAATAATGGTGAAGAATACACATTCATTTACTTTCACATTACTAACCATATGATGGATGAACAAGTTAGGATTGAAAGAGAGTCATTGAATCAATTGTCCGTTCTGGATGTCAACTAATTAGAAATGGTCAGAAATTTAAAAAAATACTAATAATGAGTATGCTTGCGCTGGTGTCATTCCTAATTTGAAGCCAAACCAAAGGTGCAAGGGACAAACAGAAGCCTAAATTCAATGAAACTAAAAAATACTAAAGTTAATTGAGATAAAAAATACGGAGATTGAATTAGTCAAACCGAGAGAAATATTTTGCGCTGTTGGTTAACAATGAAAATTATTATAATCAAAAAAGCTTAATTTCGTAATTAAATTTAATTATAATTTGGAGTAAGCTTAACGCGACTGAGCGAAGGAAGATCGATGATTCATGGTAATATTTGACTCCAAACTTTGCATAAATGTAAAACCAATGGCATTTGTGTATAACTTTAGAAAAGTTTAAAGATAATGTCTACCCATAGGCAATAACCAAAGGAAGAAACTTAAACCTTCGAATCATCAGGACTGTACTCTCATCAGGATAGGAAGAAAGAAACACAGCATTGCATGTAAATATGTGCATGTTAGTAAATCTGATCATTAACACCATTCGGTGGAGACCGGATGTAATCAATTGGGATAATTGTCAACGTATGTATATATGCAGTCGTAACAAATCAGTCAAGTTGATTAAGGTATCTGTTGAACTCAAGGCAAAAAATGACATTATAAATCAAACAACCGTTAGAACAAGCACTAGGTTCCATTTGTAACGTAGTGATAACCAGTTGAAAAAAATCAATGGTAAATTAGTTCCATCAAAATATAAAAATTTTTTATCACAGGGTTGCGATTTTGATATAAACACCAGTCTCATTATATCCATACAGTTGTCTGTATAAACTGACCATTGTATAATATAGAAAAGTAAGTTCATTAAATACACCGGTTTCGAACTTATTGGGAACAATTCTCTTACGGTCCAGATTTTCCACTGACAGGACAGGAACCCGGGCACGTCTACACTGGAGCCTGTTGCTCTAACAACTGAGACATCCTGCCGCATGATACACACAATTTTTAGTTATACATGAAATAATTTTTCTTGGTTATTCTATCCTTCTATGTATAGCCTAATGGGACTGGTGCTTATAATAATATCGCAAATCGGAGCCATTTTTGGTTTTAAAGATTAAGAGCTTTAAAATCTATATTGGTTTAAGTATGATTATAAATTTACATATGGTATACCATCTTAAGTTTAACAGCTGTACCAATCCATCTATTTTCTTCCTTTATTTTTTATCATTATCTCATTGTACTTATTCAATTAAAGACTTTATTGTGTATAACTATTATTCGAGGAAAGTTATCTGAATAATAATCGTGAGTTACTACATAAGGCTAACTCACGTATCCTAATTTAGTTAACGTGTATAGGCTTGATAATCGTTTTTATATTCCGATCTGTTAAAGTCATATTGGTTAATGTTGTTTAAGAAGTTGACTCTACTACCGATTTAGTACACTTACGTTTAGAAGATTGTCAATTTTCACTGTCCCATAATTTTTGACTAAATATAAAAAGTTTATGGGACGTAGTGCCGACATCTACGGATGCCTTTCCAATAATAGATAAACGCTTTTGTACAGGTCATTATTCATTTAGTTCATGTTGGTTTTGGAATAGCATTTTGGTTCTGTTTGAACAAACTTGTAAAATAGTATACAAAACATAATATATAATTGTGTGTATATTAATTGTCTGCAGCAAAGAATTCATATATATTTTAAATGACGCTGTTTAAAATTGAATTCTCATTTGCAGTATTATCTTGTCTTTAGTTGATATGATGATCTGAAGTTTGTTTACGCTAATTGGAAAGATGTACAGATATATTGAATAAAATTTTGAATTCAATATAAAATATGTTAAGAAAAACTAAGATCAATCGCACAACCTATATTTTTTGTAAACAATCTTTCAGCATAGAATATGACTTGAGCACCATCAAACTGGTAAAACTAAGTTAAAGCACAACTTGGACGCAGTTTGCCAAAATTTCTTTTGTCAATTTGAGTATGATTTTAAAAAATTAAACGTTTTAATTAAACGTTCTGTTTTATTATGACATATCCCTTAGACATGAGGTTTCGTTAAATATAGGAATATATATATATATATATATATATATTATGGCTTCTGAGTTAGTGGACCATGCTTACAGTAATAAGCTCATTTTAAATGATACAACAGCACCAAGAATGTATGGTTTGGTAAAACGGCATAAACTTGGAGGCAGTGTAAGATATATGAATCATGTCCAGCACACCTCAACTTATAAAATATAGCTTTATATGTCTTACAAAAGAAAATTCTTAATTTTCCTATATCATACATTGATAAATTATTATCATTAGGCTAAAATTTGTGATAAGTGCTATCTTGATGATGGTGATGGTCTGTTAAGTATGGATTCTCCATCCAGGTATACAAATACACGAGTTATTAAAGTACTTGATTATATTCTACGCTTTAGTATTAATCACCCATAAAGTTTTAAGGAAGTAAAATGACGAAATTTAACATAATGGAGACGGTAATCAAATGCATTACATATACTTAGTTTACATTATGAAAGGAAGTGTCAAAACAAGTTAAAGTTTAAAAATATATAAATTGATCGCAAAGCAGGTAAAATTATTGTCAGACTCACGTTCTGACGTGTTTCGATCTTTCACGCTCATCAACATGCCAAGACGAAAAACTGACAAGCGAGGATCATTTTTCAATGCATATATGCGGAAAGCAAAATTAGATGTGAGTCTCACCTTTAGTAGTCTCGCATACATTTTACTTGTCTTGAAATATCGGCGGCTCAAAGAGTATGTATTTACGTAAATCAAAGTTCTACAGATTTCGTATATGCATCCAAGTTAAAGAATTGAACAATCATTGACTGCGCGTTTGGAAATAACAATAGTTTAAATGAAGTCTGCGAGCGTGGTATAAAAACCATTCATATTGTTATTAACCTGTCCCATGTACTAACGTATTTCGATATTCAATGACCATCAACATAGCACAGTGGCAAATTGACTAGCGATATTTAAACCACAATATATATATGTTGAATGCAATAGTATACACACGATTCCAACCGCAATATATGCAAGGCTACTAGATGTGTGTCGCAAATCCTATTTTCTTTTCCTTTATATTCATTGCGGTTTGATCCTCGCAAGTCAATTTTCCTCTATGCTATGAGGATAATTAAACAAGGTCGATATATGTTAGAACAATATATTGAATTTAGTTTTGCTTTCTTGTGCAAGTGTTTAAGTTCAACGAAAATGGTGTTTAAATCAAGCTCGCAAACTTGATTAAACTAATTTGTATTGCAACCCGCTCAAGCAATGACTGTTTAATTTGAAGGGTTATTAATTGGAAAGCTACCTTTTGAATTTGTAGTCCAAAACCTATGTATTAACAGAAACTTTATCAAGAAATCAATGACAATTTGGAGATCGATTATTAAATAGAGAACATAGGTTGATGGAATCAGGTAGATACAATTTAAACAATAATTGATTGCGCGGGTGGTGGTAACAATTCTTTAAATCAAGTATGCGAGCTTGAAGTAAACACCAATCTCATTATATTTAACCAGTCGTCCAAGAACATAACAAAATTAAACGCCAGTCGCAATGAACTGACGCGTTTCGACCTTCCTTGATCATCATCAGAGTACGACGGCAAACTGACTATCGAGGATCAAACCGCATTGAATATATATGGAAATCAAATTTAGATATGCGGCTCTCACCTCTAGCAGTCTCGCATACATTGAACTTGACTGGAAATGTCGGCTGCAAAATTTCTATGCAGTCACAAACGTTACCTGTTTGCAGATTTTGCCACATATACATACATTGGCAATACAAGTTAAACAATAATTGATTGCGCGGGTGGTGGTAACAATTCTTTAAATCAAGTTTGCGGGCTTGAAGTAAACACCAATCCCATTGTATTTAACCAGTCGTCGAACAACATAACAAAACTACCGCCAGCCGCAACGCACTGACGCGTTTCGACCTTCCATGATCATCATCAGACTACGACGGAAAACTGACTATCGAGGATCAAACCGCATTGAATATATGGAAATCAAATTGAGATATGCGGCTCTCACCTCTACCAGACTCACATACATTAAACTTGAATGGAAATGTCGGCTGTACAATTTCTATGCAGTCACAAACGTTAACTGTCTGCAGCTTTCGCCACATATACATATATAGGCAATACAATTTAAACAATAATTGATTGCGCGGGTGGTATAACAATTTTTAATCAAGTTTGCGAACTTGAAGTAAACACCAATCCCATTGTATTTAACCAGTCGTCAAACAACATAAAAAAACTACCGCCAGCCGCAACGCACTGACGTGTTTTGACCTACCATGACCATCATCAGAGTACGACGACAAACTGACTATCAAGGATCAATGTATGCGAGACTGCTAGAGGTGAGAGCCGCATTTTTAAATTTGATTTCCATATATATTCAATGCGGTTTGATCCTCGATAGTCAGTTTGCCGTCGTACTCTGATGATGATCATGGAAGGTCGAAACGCGTCAGTGCGTTGCAGCTGGCCGTAGTTTTGTTATGTTGTTCGACGACTGGTTAAATACAATGGGATTGGTGTTTACTTCAAGCTCGCAAACTTGATTTAAAGAATCAGGTAGATGTTGGGAAATATTCCCTGTTAATGGTTACTCTTCTGTGTAAGTAAAAGAATCGTTTATGGATATTATAATTAAACGTAGAACCTTGTTGATGTTATTATAAACTGACGTGTAATATGTGAATCTTTCGGTTAAGTTCTCAATTGGCTCCAAGTAAATCGGAAAAATAAAATCAATGGCAATACAATATAACGAGAAACATTTTTTCCCCGGGCAGTAAAACTGCGAAATAGATGGAAAATTGAACCTCTAGGAGCATTAAAGGTGTATGAAAGCCCCGAAAGAGACTTCAATCTAATCTATATGGATAAAACCGTGTTTCCAACTACGATAAGATAGAGAGAACTTAGTAACAAATTAGTTCAGTTGTTACCAGAAGGATAAACCAAAGGTCACAACTGAACTAATTTGTTACTAGGTTCGCAACACCTAATACATACATGCATATATATTAGTTCTCTGCAACAAACAGTATTTAAGATAGAGAGAACTCTGAATTGCATGTAAATGTGAGCATTTTAATAGATCTAATCTTATAATTATTAAATGTTGATCGAAAATAGAATCAATTCGATTGGATGTCGATACCTGTTAATTGATTTCCGTAAATAAACAGTGAGATTGATTATGGAATGTATGTACTTAAACAAGAAATTAGTTTACATTTTAGTTAAATATACACGGAAAACTATATAAGCGTAAATTTAAACTGACTAGGCCAGAGTGAAGGGATATTTTGTAGTTATAGTTGTTCAGGAGTAGTTGAATTTCTCAATTTTGGTGAACTTTATCATACCTTGAATTTTGTTGTGTTCGTACCATGTACCAACTTGGCAACTATAGTTTTGGTACCCTTGAAAGGCTTGGTATATATATATGATTGTGAGTTGACTTTAAAGTCGAATTGGCAAAAACTATGAATTTAGCTTCACAATTGCAGGTTTACACATTTCTATAAGAGACTTTACCATCCTATTTCCCCACCTTCCTCACCCAAATATATAGTGGGTAAATAGCGCAATATTGGTTCCTACTAACTTGACACCAGTGAGCACGAAACGATTGTGCACATGAGATTATACGTTCCGGTCATTCTGTCTTTGTTTAATGGTTCTGGTTACTTTTTAACTAATTTGTTATTAGGTGCGCAACACCTAATACACCATTGCATATGATTGGAGCAAAGACTAAAACATTTACTATATTGTTTTCGATATCGTTCACTCTATACCTTAAATGCATAGTGGAATTTAAAGGTAAGGCTAAAAATAAAGAAATGTAAAACGTTAAACAGTAATTCGAGAATAAACTCGTAAGCATGGGGATTTATTGTTCTTTGGGTAACAAATGAAATGAATACGACATGTCTCAACGGGTGTTCAAATTTTGTCAGTGGATTTCAATGATTAAGAGAAGAAATTACTTAACGGTTAACTTCACATGTTATTTCCTATTGAATACGTGTCTAAAAATTAGTCTTTTTAAGAAACGGATGGGATTACCTGATTAATAATAGACAAAAATATAATAAGTTTTTTAAATCGTAGCCAAATTCATGTTGAAGTTTTAATAAGGAAATTCAGGACAAATTGGGATTTGAAATGTTTAATAGTACAGTGTAATTTTGCAATAGATTAAATTGTCTTACTTTGGATAATAATTGCAAAGCAGTGTTAATAAAACATTTGGATTATAATGATAAAATGTAAAAACAATTAAATGTTACTGAGGTTTATTTTCATTTAATAAGGAGTCGCTGCATAAGTTATAAGGAGATGTAAAGACTAAAGTCAACCAAATGATTGAATTTAGGGAATTAGATTCAGTGCTCGGATAATCATTAATACATTGTGATACATATATTCCGAACGCATAATTCTTACCGAAGATTCATAATCAAAATAATCCACTTAGGTCAACTTTAAATGTTCCAAATCAACCAGCTTATACAATGTCAAAATTTCTGTTCTTTAGAGTTAGAGATGTAATTAATTATTAGATTAGAGAACAGCTGATTGCAAGCCTGGACGTTTTATCAAAATGTAAACGAACTCCCCCGCTGAAATGATGACTAATGGCATTTCAGGATATGATAGGTAGTAAAATGACGTTATGAAATATCTTGGAAATGATAAATATTTGTTTATCCCCAACCTATTTTATGTTCCGAAAAGAATTTTATGAAGAAGTTAAAGGTGTCACTATGGGAAAACTATTATTAGTTCAGTTCGCTTATATATTGAGGATGTTTTTGCCAAGTTCACTAAAACTGAACTTATTCATGAGATTCCCAGATGATATTTTATTAACTTTAAAATCATGGAATATTCAGTTGGTTAAATATATTGATTTAACTAAATAGCTATTAGAATTACAATTTAGAAAAATAGGACAATCATTATTTCCGGATTTGAATGCAAAACGGGTTGGTAATAGAGTATAAAAAGATATATTTAAGATAATAACGCAAGTATTCTTCATTATTTCTTCTCCAGCCACTCGTTAGGGATGATAATAGGCATTCATAAATCTATGTTGTTAAGAAGTCTTAAAATATTGGATTTGATTTATGTGGAAAGAAATAAAAGGAACCGATGAGACTGAACGTAATATATAGGATGAATTGTTATACAACAAAATTAATAGAGAAAATAATGAATGAGACTTTATTTGGATTCATAAGCAAATATGCCAGGCAAAACAGAGAATAGAAATAGATAAGTATAGGTTAATGATGTTACTGGATTCTTGATTAAGAAGTACAATCGGGGCATTAGCAACTAAATACAACATTAGAACGGTATTGATATAATTACTCACAAAATATAAATAAGCTCTCAATACATTAATAATATATATGGTATTTGCAAATATTGCTAGCTCACGTATCGGGACAAAACCATGCGCCTAACAGAGGTACATAAAGATGAACATATAACCGCATGTTAAAATGAGCACTTTCAAAGATCGGATCTATTCAGCCACTCAATGGCAACTAGTCATTCATTTCGATTGGTGCGCATTGATTTACCTGAATAATTAGAAAATAAATTGAAATAAAATGGAAGAGGTACGTCATGAACGTAACACCCATATAGAAATCATTCGGTCGCTATTTACTAAGTCTTTTATGTGACAGACAACGGTAGTGGGATAGATAATAGTTAATGGTAAATCTGAGATAGTGATTGCGACTATGATTTGTGATATACAAATCTGAGGAAGGGAGGTATACAAATTAATAGAATTTCGAATGATTGCTGTTTCAATGGTATTTGGTGAACTGAGTAGTCTGCAGTCGCAATCCCTCGATATCATTTAGATCAGAAAGCGTGTTTTAATTCTCTGAATTTCATTTTAACTGTGAATGGAAAACACTATCATATTGATTGCTTTCTCAGTGCCCACCCCATTGCTCTCTATATTTGATTAAACCCAGTATGTGATAAGTAAATCGTGAAGAGCATGTTACGCTCATTTTGCTTTTCATTTTAAGTGAACTGAGAACCATAGATATTGACAACCATAAATCAATGCGCATTGCCTGTGTTGGATAATAATGGAAATAAAAAAATATTGCTTAAATATTTATTTTAATATGAATAAATATATAGTGCATTTCCACAACTATATAGATGGATATTTATAGATTCTAGAAAGTGTGGCTATAAAAATCTCTGTTTTTATTTTGTCTGATACACTTTATCCATTGTGAATCGCATGCGCTTGACAGGAAGGAACTTGCACAAATGCATGTATGTTCATTTGCAAAAATGCATAAATCTATATAAGGCATAACAATTACATGAAGGTATAAATTGGACAAATAAATTACATTTGATATACCATAATCATAGTGAATTGCATGCGCTGGATATTGAAATGAACTGACACCGTTGCTTATATATACATTTATATATACATAAATAAGTATATGGTTTAAATTAGAATATATTAATGGATAATTATTATTTGATATAATTTGTAGGTACAAAGAAAAATCAAAATTAAAATAACAATTATATATTTTATATATGCAGGATTAATATATATATATATATATATATATATATATATATATATATATATATATATATATATATATGGGGATTGTCAAAAGAAGCAAACGTATTTCGGATCAGAAAAGATTGCAGTATACACAAATATCCCATTTAAGGAGATGCAGTTTCCCGAATAGTACAAAAGAAAGTTGAATCAGCGTTAACACGCACATTTTATGCAGCTAAAGCGTGAGTGCTATTTAAGTTAAAACTCTTGCTTTTACCAGCAATCAAAGAAAAACATCCGTTAATGTCGTCATTAAACTTTAGTCACGTGCAAGTTGGCGTTCATCTTACGTAGGCTGATCGACCAGACGGTTTATTACACAAATAAGAGAACATTGCAACTTAAACGCCTGTTTTATATCAAAAAATTAATAAACGTCTGCAATAGCGCAACTCATCTTTGAGACCTCACACATATGTTCTGCAGACGTAGATTATATGATAATTACTAAATGAAATAACAGAAAAGAATTAGCCACATAAGAAGCTTTATAGATAACCGAATTGCAGCCGGATTTAGGCAAACAGAAGAAGAACATTCAGGCATTAGGATTGAACTGGAGGTCATGCATGCAATTAATTGATTGTTTCCATATTTCACACTTTCTCCACGTTTCCATTTTTCTATCATGTTTTGCCCTTAAATTTATTTCTACAGAGATTTCCATTTTCGATTTTTGAGGAGAAAGTGAGAAAGAAACGGTTCTTGTATGCGATAGAATTTCTTCTTCTTTTTGCACAAGGAAATAGTACTCTGAATATATATGTATATATATTTATATATATATATATATATATATATATTAACAGGAAGAAAACACATCAATAAAAATATGGATAATGGACATTTATGTAAAGACTCCTCAACACCACTTTACAATTTTTCATTTATGTACATCCTGTGATTTTATTTGATTATGTTGGTGGCAACTAATCTGACTCAGTTTTTTGTGCAAATAAATGCTAATGAACATGTAGGTGATCCGTTATTCATGGCTTCAAATTTTTCCTAACGACTGGTGCGTTTACATTTTTTAAAAAAATATTGACAGATCTAGATCTAACGAGTTTACTACACTTGTATGAATATGTTTTTTGATTGGTTTAATGAAGGCATTTGCGTCCCCAATGAAGTTACAGGAATTGAAGCAAAGTAATATAGTAAAACATTCTGCAATAATTGATAATTCAATATTTTGTGTGTAAAGTACATATAATATGGAAGCCTTTGGCCTGACATGACCACTCAGAGCACAGCCACCACGGACATTGAGAACTTTATTCATTATAATTTTGACCGACTAATCTCATGGATTTATATACTTATTCCCAATTGTGTTTCAGTATTCCAATTCTAACACCTGCTTTTGTTTTAATTTCAAAATTCAAGTTTACTTGAATTTTTACTCTGTCACTGATCCCTATTTTAAATTTTTTATTTATTCAGCTATGTCTAATTACATGTTCATCACATACCGGGCGTCCAACTGTATGCAATTAAATACCCGATAAACAGCAAGTCGCGTGTAAATTTACGTTGATAAATTAGCCTTTTCTTTCTCCCTGTTAGGCATTCGCAAAATTAAAGTAGCTATAGTTACAGCGCGACTGTTTTTATAAGAAAATGTTATCTTCATAAATAATTCTACTAATTACAGGCTGATTTTCCATTATTTCATGCTGATATATATATATATATATATATATATATATATATATATATATATATAATTCAATTGCACTTTTGTTTTTTAAATTTGTTAATTGTTTTTCAAGTGTGTGCGTGAGTGATTCTTTCTATTGGAAACCGTGCGAAAGTGCACGGTTAATATCATGCATGTAAACAATGCGTACCAATTAGAAAAAAATAATCAAGATTAATTGAAGTTTCAAAATGATGTGCTCAGTTCCTATGAGAACATTGGCAACGCCACTTATCTTGAAGGACTTTTAAAATAGTTTTTTTTTAAATATTTCTATAATTTATACGTTTCAGTGCGTTATTAGAGGATATTCAACGTGAACAAAATTATGCTAAGCAGAGAAAAATGATGAGTTTCTTTATATATTTTTCGAATGCAAGCAGCTTTATGCTTTAGGCTTTATCATTTCGGAGATGACCAGGTGATAATCTTGTAGAAACTTCACTTTTTTTTCGAAATATTTGTCTATTAATTGTTTATTTGTTTACTTGTTTTTATCAAGTGTCAATAAAATGTCTGGCGAAAGACTGATGGCTATCACGCCCGCCAGTTTACCAAAGACTATACATTTATCCATTAAATGATTTTAGTAATCTCCTGCCTTTTGGGTCTTAATCAAATATAACATTGTCATCTGAATATTCTTTGTATAACCTGGGCATTAATAGTTTAACGGTTATATCGATTTTGACGCTTCAATTTTGTTCATACACGCAAGCCACAGTAGACTTCACAAATTACAAGTAACTGATTGCCTGCCGTCTAAACCAGCAGGGAGTTATACATTCCTTTCACCTGCTGATGAGATGACTGACAATATTGCGCACTATCTTATCCGGAGGCCTTACAATTAATATAATGGAAAAAATTATTAAAACAAGCATCTGTTAGACAATACATTTATATACACCCCGCTGTCACAATATACAAGAAAGAACAGTTTGCGTAATTTTTCCAAGAAAATAATAATATTTAGTTTAGTTTAACATGAATATCCGAAACTAATGATGGCCTAGAAAAAAACTATTGAAGAACAGCGAACAAGATCAATCCATTCAAACGCAATAAATTCAAATTCAAGTTAAGCAGCACACATTGGATTTTTTATCTAAATTGAGCGCATACTTTTAATAAAACTACGAGAACTATTAAATGCGCTAGTTTCCATTCACGTGCAAATTTTTAAGACATTTTATTGTTTTACAGAGAGTCTGCTATTTAAGGCCAATTTAAACGATTAATAAATTGTTATCCATATGCTAAATAATTTATTTTCATATTAGAGAAATTATTTTTCTTAGCAAAATATATGAGACCGACTCATCGTTTATGCGAGGTGTTCATACCAACTGCGTTGGAGAAGGTGTTTATAGAATTTTATTTAATAGATTCGCTAGATATCTCTAATTTCTCGCTCACGTTTACAGCATATGCCTAAAAAATGTATTATTGCCATCAAGAAGTTGTGTAATTTCTTTAAGTCTATTATGAGTTGTTGCTACTGTTCAACCTCCATTTTTATTTTAAATGATGGGACATTCATTTAATTAACTTTTCCTCATTGAAAGTTAAAAGCATTTTACTTCAAATAAATTTGTGAATTTGAGATAAACACCAAGAAAATTGTATCCAAACAGTAGTAAATCGTAACAAAGCTACCGTTAGTCGCACATAATGACGCATGTCTAACTTCCACATTCATCAAATGAGCAAAAATGTCAACTGACTAACAATAAGCTCTTACCTATAGTGATCCTGTAATAATTTAATTTTATTCCTAGTATAGACTGTACACATTCATTGTAGTTTGATACATAAAATGTTTGCAGTTTTTCTTATTCAAATTCACAAGTCTAAGGCAAGAACCAATTTCATTCTATCTAGCCGTTGGCACTAATTAGCACAACTGCCGTTAGTTGCATTTACCGGCACGTTTTGAACCTATATAGCCATTACATAATCAATGATTCCGCGGGCGGTCGTAACAATTCTTTAAATCTTGTTTACGAAATAGAGGTAAATACCAATCATATTGAATTTAACCAGTCGTCGAACAATGTAGCAAAACTACCGTCAGTCAAACTTACTGACACGTTTAGACTATCAATGATCATCACCAGAGTACGACAGAAAACTAGCTAGCGAGAATCAAACCGCAATGCATATATATATATATATATATATATATATATATATATATATATATATATATATAACTTTCCGTTCATGCTGTCTTTGATTTATCCTTCTGGTCACAACTGAACTAATTTGTTACTAGGTTCGCAACACCTAATATATAATTTAATATATATTAGTTCTCCGCAAGAAAAATTATTTAACCGTTTTATATTGAATTCAATGTTGTCATGCTTACCGCGAAATGTGATAACTGATATCGATCAAGGCCAGATTGTATGGATTTACTGGAGTAGCAGGTGTTCAGAAATTGTTTTAATTCTCAATTTCGCTGAACTTTAGCATAAATTGATATCCATCATGTTGATACTTTCTACCGACCTATCAGTACCATATAAAATTTCGGTATTATAATGTTGGTATCGGTTACTGATGCCATAACCACAGTGTTAGTATCCTATACAGACTCGGTATATGGTTTATATAGAGCGAGTTAGCGTGGAAATCTCATTTTAGAGACTTCATATGATGTTAGCTTCACTACTATAGGTTTACACATTCGTCTAGAAGATTGTAAATTCCTATTATCCCACATTTCTCACAAAAATATATAGTGGTTAAATGGTGTAATATCCGTTCCTACTGATTAGTCCCAGTAAGCACGAAACGAATGTGCACGAGATTAGAATCTCCTTTCATGCTCTCTTCGGGTTATCCTTTTAGTCACTTCTGAACATATACTCATGCATTAATTGATAAATTATTGTTAGCGCTACATTTTCTGCATATTTATAATTAATTTGATGTGATTATATTTGCATATTAATTAATAAATTTACTGACAATTTTTACAATCGGGATCTAACATGCTTTCAATGTCCCAGCAAGACAAAATCTTCATTTATACTTTTTGATGTAAACTATATCCATGCACTCCGCTATGTATGTAATTTAGGCTTCATAAGATAAATTTAGAAACTCTCTCTGAATTTTTTTCTTTATTAAAAGTCTATCTATCCGCTAAATTAAAGCTACGTTTGACATTTTTCGATTTGTTAGTGTGTATGAAAAGTGATACTGATAAGGATAGAAAATTAAACATTTTTTGCAAACAATATTTTGTACAATTCTTTAAATCAAGTTTGCGAGGTTGAAGTAAACAAAAAGCCCATTTTATTTAACCAGTCGTCGAACACCAAATAAAAACATCGGTCAGTTACCCGTACTTAAATAATGTTTGTTGCGAAGAGCTAATACATATGCAAGTATGTATTAGGTGTTGCGAACCTACTAACAAATTAGTTCAGTTGTGACCAGAAGGATAAACCAAAGGCAGCATGAACGGAAAGTATAATCTCATGCACATTCGTTTCGTGCTTACTGGCGACTCATCAGTAGGAGCCGCTATTACGCCCTTTAACCACTATATATTTTGGTCAAGAATGTAGGATAATAGGACGTTACAATCTCCTAGACGTATGTGTAAACCTGCAATAGTGAAGCTAACATCATATAAAGTCAACGACAATGCGACTTCAACGAAAACTCACACTATATAATATATATACCGAGTCTGTCATGCATAATAACACTACGGCTATTGTGCTAGTAACCGATACCAACATTATTGTACCGAAAAGGTACATGGTACTAACACTATTGTTTCCGAGTCGGAACATGATACCAACCTGATGGATATCAATTTAGGCTAAAGTTGACCAAAATTGAGAATTACAACAATTTCTGAACACATGTTTCTCCAGTAAATCCATACACTCTGGCCTTGATCGATATCAGTTATCACATTTCCGGTAAGCATGACATCATTCAATTCAATATATTACAGTTAAATACTGTTTTTGCGAAGAACTAATATATATGCAAGTATGTTACCCGTACTGACGGGTTCTGGTCTTCCATGATCATCCTGAGAGCACGACAGCAATCTGACCAGCGAAGGTAAAACCGCAATGCATATATAAAGAAAGCAAATTTAAATGTGCGGCTTACAAACTTGATTTAAAGAATTGTTAATACCAAACGCGCAATCTATATTTGTTAAAATATTTTGTTCAATAAATTTTTAAACAAATTTGCATATGTGGCATAAATAGTACTTTCCAAATTGTAAATGCTTAACATTGCAAAACTGCCGTAATAATTTCAAAGTTGTAAAAATTCAAGAGTTCATACTTTAAGGCGTACATAAAAAATTAATTTCTCTCAAAGATTGAAAATGCACCTCATAAATGAATGCGCGTCATACATGAAGATCTGAAATACTATAATAGCTGAAACTCTCATCATATACTGGCCATGATGAGTTTCCAATTAGGACAAACCCGGTCTACTGAATGGATTGCCTTTTTTTGATGAGTTCCCAATAAGGACGAAACAAGTCTACTGGATGAATTGCCTTTTCTACACAATAAAATTCTTAGTTTATACTGATATATGTAAGTAATTAATGTGATAGGTGCTTATATCATGATCACAACCTTGATTATAATAATTGTTACCACCGCCCGCGCAATCAATTTTCGTTTAATTATATAGCTGAAAATATTCTTCGTAATAGTCTGTTCTTCTCATATATATTGCTTTGTAATACTTCATTATCATTTATGCTAAAGACCCTCGGCATTCCGATCAGGCTTTCTTAACTACTATTCCCAATTAACGGATTATTATCAACGAAAGTGCTGCTTAGTTTTGTTTTAGAACCTGAGATTTATGCTTACTTAAATATTTCACTAAAGTAGGACTAGTGATTTTAATTTGCTGAAGGAAAGTAGCAAAACTATTGGCACCTAATAAGATAAATGCATACGAATTGGAATTGAAACTCAAGGCCATCATATGCCCAAAATTACACAGAAAAAGAACAATTAGGAAAAAGTTTAGCATCATCGAGTCAGTAGTTCGCAGATGGAGGAAGTAAGACGACAACCTACGTCAGGTAACTATGACCAAGCAGAGTTTCGTACGGAAAAAATCGAGATGGCCACAAATAGATTATAAAAAAGAACAAGGAACCACCAAACAATCAAGGGTTCCCACTGCCTCCTTTCCACTCGCGGCAACATGCGATTGCATGATACATGAAGGTCAGTGATTTTGAAGGAGGCCATCCCTGGTGCTTTCGCCTTTTGAAAAGGCATGATCTCTCCATCCGGTCAATGACTCCCTTATCGCAGCAGCTTCCAGCGGCTTACGAAGAAAAACTGGCTATCGTACACATCTATTGCAAGAAAATGATTAAGTAGATCTCAGCCCGACCACATCATCAACATATACAATGTGCCCCTCAATTTCGACAAACCTGTGAGCCGTATTGTCGAGAAATCAATGACCATTACGGTTTCTATGCACAACACAGTGAATAAGAATTAATGTTACACAGTTGTCTTCAATTGCCAAGCCAATGAAAAGATGCTACCACCAATGCAAATTTTCAAGAGAAAAACAATGCAAAATGAAAATTTTCCAGCCGGGTCATTGTTAAGGTAAACCAAATATGTTGAAAATTAGTGTTAAAAAGGCTTTCAATGTTAAATTGTGAGTCCTGTTGGAATAATGTTTCACAAAATGCAAAGACACATCTACTAAATAGGGAGGTAACGCCGGGCTAGCTATACTACAATCTTCCAATTTAATGTCAAAGCCTTGGACAAGTTATTGGTCTCAACTTTCATCCGCGGTTTCGCGAAGGCTTGAATTATCACTGAACAGCCAAGTAAAAACAAGGATTCTAGATCAGAAAACGGAGTAAAACCAACCATGCTGATGGCGTAATCGCCAAAACGTTTAACTCAGTTACAGAGGATGATGACTTTAATGGGTTTGTGAATGAAGAATAAAGATAATAAATTGGCATGGAGAAAGTTATTTATACATATTTTGGTAGCTAAATTTATACTTTTAAATTAAATACATGCACATTGGGCAATATAAATCGTATTGCTAACGTTATAAAAATGCGCAATATAATTCGTTTTGCTTTATATATGTAAAAAGACCCATTCAAATGCACTCTTCCAAGTGCGCCTGGGTTGTATACTTTACTGAAGACAAGCAAATTTGTTATTTCTTTAAATCTAGTAGTTTAACTGGCATATACTCCAACGCATTAATCAATTAAAACGTTGGCTAGCCTATTAAAGCCGATAATTAATTACTTACCTGTGTGCAGCTTGAAGGAATGTTCTGCATTTATTGGAAATGTAGACAAATTGAACCTTAAAAACTAATACATATGTACTGTGGAACATGGGACCTTATTGCGTAATCTGCATTAAATTAAATTATTGTTCAGATATCTTTTTCATTTTCAATATCCAAATATGTAGATAAAAAAATGGTTGGGGTTTAGCGTCGATCAGGACCGTAATGTTTAAGTGAATGTTGGAGAAGAAGAACTATAAAGTACCAGAAACGTTTATGTTGATTATTTGTTTTTGGTCTGTAATAAACGTCTGCATGATGAAGATGATATAGTTTAATTAAATAAATGGCATCTGAGCAGTCATTCTACAATTGAAAATGAAAAGAATGAGACTCTATCATTACTTGGTGAGTTACGCTAAAGTAAAACTGATGGTATATTGTACTGGGAAGTCTTCCATAAGGAAAAATGAACGGCGCACAATGTATATTTGAGCAGAAACTGCTCATTGTAATAGATATAAGATAAAATAGAGATATTTCATAATAGAGCATTGCGTTATTCATTGTTTATTATCATCTCCCGCGCAAAGACTAATTCAATAGCACTTCCCCAGGTAGGGTAGTGTCTGCTCTATAATGACATATTGGATGGTGCTAGTTTGAACTCTTGGTATGAAGTGATGCCGTATAGGCTTCAGATGAAAGAGAGTGTAACCGAAAAACACCTGTTAGTAAACAACTGAAAATTGTGTTGAAATGTGTGGCAGGGTGGCTCAGTGGATAATATCACAGACTCCAAAGCAGACGCGCCCAAGTTCGAGCAATGTCCGCGATGAATTCTGGGCAGTATACAAAGAGCTTCGAATAAGGTCTTAACTGTTCTACTGGATGAATGTATTTGTTTCCAATACGCAATGTTTAGTCTATAATGATATATATATATATATATATATATATATATATATATATATATATATATAATTGTGTTTATACCAAGATACCATGCTTGATGTAAATCAGTTGTATCTCTGCCCATGCAACTGATGACCGTTTATTTTTAAAAAGTTCAATTCAACATCCCTCAACAGATAGAGCGCTGTCTGTACTATAATAGCAGATTAGGGTTGGTTAGTTAGCATTTAAGTCTTAATAGATTCCATATAGTCTCTACTAGAAAGAAAAGCTAACCAAAAGGGTTTAGTTAGATTTTTTGAAATTTGATTGCGGAGTGCCAGCTTCATATTTTTCAATGCCACGTTTTGCGTACGCGGCTTATAGCTTTGCACGGACAGTTTCACAAAGATCCGATTGATCACGATTTACAATTTCGTTTCGTCTTTGATCGTGCTGTATTTATATTCGTCCCAAAAAACAAAGATGTGATAGAACCTCATTTCCATTGGGATGAATACAAACTCAGTACGATCGAAGATAAAAAGAAATTGGAAATTTAGTTAGATTATATGTATGAAAATTGTGGGAAGCGTACAGTATTGTGGCTCAGTAATTACAATCGCATACTCCGAAACAGACGCGCCTTTTTTCGAGCACTGCCCCCCCTCCCCACCTCATATACTGGAAAGTACTGGAAGAGTTTCAAATAATGATGAAACTGGACTTTTCGATGAATTGCCTCTTCCACACTGCACAAAGCATAGTCAATACTGACAACAGTTTATATAATAGAAATGGATTTTAAATCAAAATCGCAAACTTCATTCAATTCAAATAAAAGTTGAATAGTATCCGTAATATTGTAATCATGGACAGTTACCTAACAAATGAGATGGATTATTATAAACTCAGTGATGAAATAAAAGGCGTTGTAAGTATTTATGCAATTTTTTAAGATCCGGCGAATTTGTAGCTATAATATATATATATATATATATATATATATATATATATATATATATATATATATAAATATATATATATATATGTGTGTGTGTGTGTGTGTGTAGAAACAGAAATTTACGAAAGATAGATTGCGTTCAGCCTCTTCATTCACTAAAATTGCAACTGACTTAGTTTTGATTACAAGCTTTACCAAGCTAACCTTGCCTAGTGTAAAAAACAAATTACATTACAAATCTAGATTTTTCGTTAACTACAATATTTGTTTAACACGTAGATTAATAACTAATCATCATAATAATGAGTTGCCTTCTCTACATTATACAACGCTTAGTTTATACTGACATATTTTTTTACGTAATGGGTCAGGTTTTTATATCACAATACCAACCTCGATTCTAGTAACTGTTATCACCGTCAGCGCAACTAATTTTGTTTAACTATACAAATGTTAATTTCAAAATCATTTCCCTATGTAACGTGGTATCTGTTCTTTAATGACATATTAAGAATGGGTACGTGTAACTTCAATGTTAAATGGATGCTATATAGGCTCCAGTTAAGGCAAAGTTTAATCGCGGAACATAATTTAGTATTTAACTAAAAAGTGTTTTTATTGTACGGCAGAGACACTCAGTAATCAGAAAACCAGAAACCTAAACAGACGTGCCCAGGTTCGAGCCCTATCCGCGGCAAATTCTGTACAGTACTTGATGAGTTACCGATAAGGACGAAACCGGTTTACTGGATGAATTGTCTTTGCCACATTAAATAATACTTAGTTAATACAGTCAACTTTATTTACATAATGAGTCAGGTGTTAAAATCAAGATCTTGACCTTGATTAAAATTAAGCATATCTCGTATTGTAAACAATTCATCATGATTTTAAGGTGCTTTGATATTTTAGTTAATTCTAGGTGTGTGAGCACTCTTCTATATGTGGAGGCTTTTGCAATAAATAGACGTTGTACAGAACAGAGTATTTAAAACAAATTCGTTCGTGTATTGGCATTAAAACGGAGGTTTTAAAGTCCCTAGTGAAACTGTGTTTAGTTGTTACTGATTGTTGCGAAGCACTAATATAACTGCAAATTTGTATTAGGTGTTGCGCATCTAGTAACAAATTAGTTTAAATATGACTAGGATAAACCAAAGACAGCATGAACGGAAAGTATAATATCGAGTACATTCGTTTCGTGCATACTGGCGATTCATCATTAGGAGACGGTATTACGCATTATGCCTACTGTATATTTGGTTGTGGAATGTGGGACAATTGGACGGTAAAATTACATATAATAATTTGTAAACCTGTAGTATTGAAGCTATCTTCATACAAAGTCTTCGACAATGTGACGTCAGTCCAACTCATTATATATATATATATATATATATATATATATATATATATATATATATATATATATATATCATGTCTGTAATGTGTGCCAACAATATCGCTATTGTATCAGCACGCGAGACTTACACTAAGGTTGCCAAAAATATACATTGTAACACCACTATGGTTTCCGAGTCGATACATGGTATCAACACAATAGATTTCAATGTATGCAAAATTTCACCAAAATTGAGAAATACAAATAATTCTGATAACCTGTTACTCCATAAAATCCTTAAACTCAGGGATTGATCGATATCAGTCATTACATTTCGTGGCAATCAAGACCACAATCAATTAAATGTAAAAAAGATAGATTCTGTTTGTGGGGGAGAACTAATATACATGAAATTGTGTATTAGGTGTTGCGCACCTAGCAACAAATTAGTTTAAAAATGACCAGAAGGATAAACTAAGGACAGCATGAACGGAACGTATAATCTCGTGCACATTCGTTTCGTGATTATTGGCGACTCATCAGTAGGAGCCGGTATTACGCCCTTTACCCACTATATATTTTGGTGAGGAATGTGGGAAAATAGGACGGTAAAATCTCCTATACGAATGTGTAAACCTGCAGTAGTGAAGCTAACTTCATATAAAGTCTTCGACAATGCGACTTCAAAGCCAACTCACTGTATATAATATATATACCAAGCCTGCAAAGAGTACCAACACTATGGATATTGTGTCAGTACCTGATACCAACACTATGATTGCCGAAAAGGTACATAGTACTAACACTATGGTTGCCGAGTCGCTACATTGTACCAAAAAAATGTAATTTTATGTATGCTAAAGTTCCCCAAAATTGCGAATTACAACTATTTATGAACACCTGATACTCCGACCAATCTACACTCTCTAGGTTGATTGATACCAGTTTTCACATTTCGCGGTAATTATGACATCATTCAATAGATACGGTTTGTGAAGTTGAACTAGTTTGTTACTATTTGCGCACCACCTAATACACAATCGCATACATAATAATTCTCCGCTATCAGCAGTATCTATTCGTTACATATTTAATTAAATGATTTCATGAATACCACGAAATATGGTAACTTAAATCGATCAATAAACGATTTTATGGATTTTCTCAATTTTGTTGATATTTAGCATACATTGAAATCCATTGTGTTGATACCATATACCGACTCGGCAATCATAATTTTGCTATCATGAACTGAAACAATAGCCCTAGTGTTCACACCCTTTACAGAATTGGTGTAAATATTATATATAGTGAGTCGGCTTTGAAGTCACATTGCCGAAGACTTTGTATGAAGTGCGTTTCACTACTGCAGGTTTACAAATTCGTATAGTTACCTGTATCGTCCAATTTTCCTACATTTGTCATACAAATATATAATGGCTGTAGGACGTAATAACGGCCTCTATTGATGAGTCTGCATTACACATGAAACCAACGTACACATGGAATTATACGTTACGTTCATGCTATTCTTTGGTTTATCCTTCAGTTTATTTTCGAAATTATTTGTTACTACGTTCGAAACACCTAATATAAATTTGCTTATATTTAGATGTTTTTCTTCTATGATAAATAAATTGTTAAAATTTTCATGGCAAGATTACGCACCAGTCTTACTGTGGCTAAGTTTCTTGAAACTCATACACTATGACCCCAGCCATTCTGACATGTTGTTATGTGTTGCCATTAAGAGAAATAACTGTGTGTTATTAATTTAATTTTCGATCATTTGCAACTCGAAAATTATACCGACGTTATTTACTGTGACAAACTGTCATTTTACTTTAATTTAATATCATTTTTCCATTTCGATCGGGAATAGCTAATTGTAACTTAACGTCAAAAGCTCTAACTTAATTGAAGACGGACTAAAAATTTGCAAGAAATGTTCGGCTACGTTGGTGTTGTAAATTAATTTTAAGATTCACACACAAGTGAAACCGGACTTAATTTTTTAATGAATATTAAAACTCATGTGAATGCCATCAGAGTGAATGCATCTAATGGAACCCATCTATCAAGGATACATGAACGAAGTGCACCTAGAAGCCTAGTCGGCATAATATATTGCAGATAATCTATTGCAATTTGGCTGTCTATGTCAGTCATGCATGGTACGTCAAAACCTAATTTTAAACTATGCCATTATATCGTAACTTTAATTAATCTTTACAGCACGATTAAAATAAAGACTATAAGAAAACTGAAAAATATTTCATTAATTAAAGCAACTTTAGTTTTACTCTGTACCTAATTGTTTTAATTTAAACTTAGCCTTTAAGTTAGATAAAAATAGGTATTTGTTAAACATTAAATGTACGTAAAGTAAATGAAAATATCGATAAGAAAGCCATAAAAATGGAAATTTGATTTATCTAGCGAAAATATTATAGTTACATGTATATTCCTCTAAAAGATCTATACGGTTTACTTTATATACATGGACGAATTAACTGATAAAAATAAAAATAGATTGATTTAACAGGTTAGACAGAAACGTAATAAGAAATAAGAAAACGTGCGAATTTTTAGGCCTTCTATGAACTCTTAAAAGTATTCTGATAAGCTACAACGGATGACAAAGTTGTTTTTAATAGATCTGAGAGATAATAAGAGGAAAATATTAAACTTCTTGCTAAAAAATTTGATTCCTGTCAATATTCGTGCCTAAGAATGGGATTACGGAGACAGTCAAAGGTATCTAGTTCCTCCAAGATAACTATGGAACAAAATATGAATTGAAGGTTGCCACAGTTGTATTAGAGAATAGAGATGGAAGTTTTACGCCTTATTGTGAATTGAAATGCCTTAGAGAACCGTAAATATCCAACAGAGTGATTGTCTAGATGCTGATAAATTTAGAGAAATTTTGTTAATGTCTATTCTTATTATAACAATAAAACGCACTATCAATTAAATAATGTTCAGGATTATGAAAAAATAATTGAGGACCCGACAGTAAAGTTACAAATTGATATTAAGACTTCAAGAAATCAAAGGATTGGGAAAAAGGAGTTGCACTGGGCGCATGGAAACTCACTACTCCACAGATGTACTTTATTTTCAATAATGTAAGGTTTAGTAAAGGTTCACAATATAGAATATCTCCTCAGATTCATTTTGATTGTTCCGAATTCACCAGTTTATAAAATGTCAAACTCTGTGTGACATCAAATAAGAAAATATGCTTATTTTATCAGATTACAAACTGAAGAACACATATCACATTAATGATAGTATTAATAAATACAATTTCATTGAAATAGTTAGACTGACATGTGAAGACGTGATATCAACGTAATCAGCCATCAAGGTGCAATTAGGTTTAGAATGCGCTAAACGTTTTCTAATAGAGTTTGAGAAAATTATGTTTGGCAGTAGTATGAAAATTCTTTTTGAGTGCGAGCCTTAGTAAAATTCATTATACCATGTCCATGTGCAAAAAAATTTAAATCTTATCAGATTGAAGAACTGTTTCTTTCTCATATTCATCTCAAGTACCTACAAGCAGATATATATATATATATATATATATATATATATATATATATATATATATATATATAATGAAAATCTTTAGAAAAAAATTGAAGCGTGAAGATAATGTAAAATAAGAGAACAATCTCATTACCCAGTTCACACCCTATGCATGCTTATTGTACTGTGCATAAAATATGTACAGTGACATTTTAATGGAGGTATCTATAAAGAGATTAGCAATGTAGCAATGTGGGCCCGTTATCTCCAGTGTTCTTAGGCCATCCTGAAAACATGTCATTAAAGAGTGACATCAGTAAATGTGCACAATGATTTCAGTATTTTGATAATATTTTCTTTGTTTTTAATAAAACGTCGCAATCAAAATCCATGCTTCAGATTTTCAATAGAGCGCATAAGAATATCGCTTTCACGTCAGAGCATGAGTAAGACGTGTTTCTTTCTTTCTTAGATGTATTAAAAAAGAAAGAAACTAATGGTATATTAAATCGAACAACTTACAATGAATCAACTTGGTCTGGAAAGCAATTGCATTATAGCAGTTTTGCGACTTTCCACTATAAATTCTCAACAATTCGCGGTTATTTTTTCAAGAATTTATAGATTTGTCAGTCCATATTCAATTGGAGACGAATCGTAATTCAAAAGAAACAGACGTATATGTTACCAGAAAATGAAGCAATTTATCAATAAAACTAATATAAATAAAAAAATAAATAGGCAACGGCATTAACACGTGTATTCAATGCAGCTAAACTACTAGGAATATTAAAGAAAAGAGATTTGCCTGTACTAGCAATTACGGGGAAACAGCAGTTAGGATGGACGCGCAATTTATGTATGAACTTACTTAGGCCGATCGACAAGACGTGTAGTTATTTTAGTGGATGAACTTTATAAGTTAGACGCCTGTTTCAAATCAAATGGTGAATGCTCTTCTGCGATTACGCAACATGTCATTTAAACCTCGCACGTAAGTTATCCAGACGTACCATTTAAGACAGTTACACAATGTAATAATATAAATACAAATATAAATATATGTATACACTCTTAATACTTTATGTTCAGAAAGATATTTAGTGCACAATTTAAAGGTGTTCCCGTGGGACAACTATTGTTGCTCACAGATTCATACATTTTCATGAATTATTTTGAAAAAATCGTTAGAAAAAGCACTCATAATGCCGAACTTTTTTTTGAAATTCATGAACGATATATTTGTATTTTGGAATCAGGAGGATAAGAAGTTTGAGAAATTTGTTTTTTTGCACAACCAAATCAGTTAAATTCAATTTACTTTAGGAATGAAAACGATAAGTTAATTTTTATTTCAGGATGTGATAGGGAAACAAAATGGCCTCATATAGGAAAACGATGCTTCGAAGTAAGATACTTACTCATGCATCGTCCTACAATTCTTCTCTAACCGCCAGTATGAAAATCCCGCATGCATAATAAAATCCATGTCATTAATAAGTCTTAAAATTTGACCGAATTGTGGACCCTCTTGGTAAATTGAGAAAGCCGACAGTATTTTGAATAGAAAAATCTGAAGAAGTACAAGCTTAATCTGTCAACTTCTAGCCTTAGGATATTTTTCAGTGGATAAGAATTAGATTCCAGTGCAGCATAATCGTGATATAAAAATATTTTGGTATTTACCTCTACCCGATGATCCGCATTCGGCTACAAAAATTGTCAGAATTAGCAGGCACAGTTGTGTTTCAATAAACACTTGCTATTCTCGATGTAACGAAAATTGTTGTGCCTCTATAGAGTATTTCATAAAAGCTTGCTTTAAAAGTTGAAATTTAATATTCTGTTAAAACTGTATTTCTCTCATAACCAATTATTTGCTGTGTTGCATTACAATTAAATAATAAAAGAACTGTTGATAGAAATTGAGCACGAATGCACACGCAATTTTATTATTTTTAAAGCTGCTAAAGAACTACTTTAATTATATTTTGTTTATAGATATTTCAATTCAGAGATGTATTTGTATTAATTTTTAATTACTATAGTCTATTAGATACATTTTAACGTTGAAAGTATTTCAAATTAAATAGTTTAAAAAACAATTAATCTAAGCTTTATTTGTTAGGAAATTTGTCACAAATTTTGCATATTTAACATTCATGCGAACTCTAGGTATATCGAATTTTGATGATAAAATTTATGGTCGCATGTTTTATCTCTCAGGTTTCAATATGTACGTTTTACCAGCCAGTGCATTAGATAGTCGTGAGGCACTTTATACAGCAAATAACAATTTACAATATCTTTTAAATTGTACAACATCCAGATTGCCAGAAACAATTCAGAACCATGAAGGGCTCCGGATGGATTTCGTATCGCTCGCGCTTTCACCTTCAGTCATCGCAACGACGGAACGGTTCCATGTTATCATGATAGCATGTACAGCTTCCCGGTCCCTTATCCCATTGTCAGCAGCATACTCTACATAGATCGGTATCATTAAAATTTGTCAGTCGTTCATATTATGATTGGTGCCCGAACAGTGGCAAGCCCTGGTAATTGGTGCATGAAGCATCGTATATGGAAACGCCGATCGATAAATTGCATGAAAACGTGTCAAGTTGGTACCGTTTGTGAATTTCCATTTGGCCCACAGGCAGATAAACCGGGAACAATACTCCGATACGCAGACGGCTGTGCACAGATGAACTAAAGCCGGTGTGTTTTTAATTGATATCGGTGCTGCAATAGCGTTAGTAACACCAAATTTCGTAATATCATTCAGCATATATGTGTAATTAAAGACCGCCATCGCCCGGTATATTAAAATCTATGGTTAGGTAAATCTCAGGGTATAATTATGTCTATATCATTTATTCACTTAGACGTTTATCGTCGCCGACGTGCTACTTTTCACATTTGGCCTAAACGTTCTGGAGAAAGTACCTTGCTAGACCCTGTTACAAATTAAATGATTCACACTTTTGCTGGCAGTCTAGATCGCTTAGTTTTTCCACTTAAGATTAATAACTCGCTCGAATCCGGTCATCCACAATTACGTGAGATTGTTTAAAGTTTTACGAAGATTATGAACACTAAAATAGTAGAATTCATCAGTACAACTAAACTGATCACGCGACAGTATATGGCAACTAAAGGCCAACCAGTCTAAGCCGCAGCTCGACCTTTAAATCTGAAAATATTACAGGTTGCCAAAGCCATTTTTTGTTAGATGTAAGAGGATGGTATTATTCATCTTTATTCTAATCCACGGTTATTAACCGTACACCTGCACGCCAAGCAACACCTTAGTGATTTTAGATTATTATATGATAAACATAAATAGTTTGCAATGCTTGATCTTAAATAAGCATACTACGAAATATCGCTAGATAATAAAGCGTCCCCAATACAACTGTCATTGCTACAATTTGAGTTATTTGAATATCTTCGAATGATGCTTGGCCTGTGAAATCATAACAGACATTTCAGAGATTTTTTAACAAAATATTAAATAAACCTCTGCGAACTCATTCTTAAGCTGATTATGTAATCATAGCCTCCGATGATTCGGAGCAACATTTAACCAGCATAAAAGGCACTCTCACTCGTATTGATTAGTTTGATCTCGTTTAAAACTTGAAAATGTGTATATGGTCTCAAATACAAGAGAAATCGGTGTGGTACTCTATCAGACGTGACGTTATAAATACCCTAGAAAACAAAATTGAAGATATTAAAAAATTTTCCAGGCTGGCAACTACTAAAGAACTACATCGGGTCCTTCGCATTCGTAATTTGTTCAGATAATTTGTTCCTATGATCCCGCAACCACTGGCACGGCTGTTGAGACATCACCAAGGGCTGAAATCGCCTAGGTTCAACTCCCATCTGAGTTGTAACACAATATATCAACTGATGTTTTGAAGTATTAAAGGTGTTCATGTGCAATACGCCAAATTACATGATGCTCAGCCGAAATTACCGGTGAAATTGGCCGCCGACGCATTCGATGTAGCCCACACTGCTACACTATAACTAGTAAAGTTAACCATATCACATTGCATTTCATTTTAGATAATTAAAAGCCACAAAAAATAAATATTCGACAATGAAAAGAAAATGTATGGTTCCACACGACTTACACCTTCATTCAGAACGATATTTTCCGTATTATCCCTTCGAAATGAATATTTACATTTCGTTGCTAGTGGAGGAAATGTTCTCAAAATTATCCTCAAAGGTATTTTGGTAAATGATTCACCATAGTGAGTTTAACTTGTGAAAAGAGAATAAGAAGGCTTGTTCCTTATTTCGTATTAAAATAAATTAATAAGTGCATCGGATTGCCACATTTTTGCTATGACACGACATTCAGACAACAGAACAGATAGACAGAGAACTCATATCGTAGCAACGAAATTGCCCAGGCCGAAACATTATTTTCAAGCGGGCAATGCGGAGTTCATCGCATGTAACACTGAAGGAGAGTTTGTCAGTAAAATTTAGCTCCAACCTGACTGTCACCATGCGATATTCCATAAATACCCTAATTAAAGTCATACTAGTGTAGAAGACACAGGAATAGGGCTATAACAACGTTTCTGTTGGCCAACTAATTGTCGACTTATAACCGAATGAGATAAAGCTTAATGTTGGTATCGGTTACTAACACAATAACCATAGTGTTAGTATCCTCTACAGACTCGGTATATATATTATATAGTGTGAGTTAGCGTTGAATTCGCATTGTCGTAGACTATATGATGATAGCTTCACTATTGCAGGTTTACACATTCGTCTAGGAGATTGTACCGTCCTATTATCCCACATTCTTGATCAAAATATATAGTGGTTAAAGTGCGCAATACCGGCTCCTACTGATGAGTCGCCAGTAAGTACGAAACGAATGTGCATGAGATTATAAATTCCGTTCATGCTGTCTATGATTTATCCTTCTGGTCACAAATGAACTAATTTGTTACTAGGTTCGCCACACCTAATACATACTTGAATATATATTAGTTCTTCGCAACAAACAGTATTTAAATACGAGTTCCATCATTGTGTCAACCGTCAACGCGTAAGACAGTGGTTAAAAAGCAAAGTAGTGTGACGGTAACTATTTCAGAGCACAATCATGAAATGAGAACAAGACCCCTCCACTAGTTTGATTTGAACTTGACACGGTGAAGAATCACGACCCTCCTGAGGTTCACATTACATAAGTTACCCTAATGTTAAGTTAAAACTTGTCTTTTTTCGTTAATTATTTTATTTTTTATAATAGTTATTTTAGTTTTGTTTATTCTAGTGTCTTACTAACAAATTTGACTTTGGTTCAGGCGGGATTAAGTGGAGATTCGTTCACTAGTATAGTGTCTACTTTGTGGAGCGTTAGCTCACTATTTCCTATTAAATTGAGATGCGTATTTTACAGTATTTATTGAATAAATTTTGTAAAACATTTGACAAGATTTGTAGACCCTGTTATTACATTGAACAAGTTGAAAATATTATCGATTAAATTATTCAGAATTGTGAAAATTGAATCCGTTAACGCATTGAAATTTTAATTGTGCAGCTATCACTGCAGCCGCATTCGGTAATATATATATATTCCTTTGGAATGCGAACCTTAATAAAATTCATTAAAACCTGACACGCATGTTCTCCAGACAAAGTATTTAAGATAATTACTACATGCAGTATCAGAAATTAGTTAGACACATACAAATCTTAATGGAGAATTAAACTGTAGACTGATTTGTGCAAGAAGAAAAAGCACGTTCGGGTATTGATCTTGAAATTGAGGTGATTGCTTGTTCCCTTACTTCACAAATACTCCATCTTTAATTTTTTTTAAATTTTGTTTAGCCTTTCAATATATATATATTTCTTTGAAATGCGAGCTTTAATAAGATTCATCGTACCCTTCCTGTGTGCAAAAACAAAAAGAAATTTTATCAGATACAAGAAATATTTCTTTCTCATAATCTCCTCTAGCATCTACTAATGAGCATATCTTTACATATAAATTGGAAAGCTAAACAAGACAGAAATATGTGAACATAGAGAGAGTGTGAAAAAAAGAAACCAATCAATTGAGCTTGAACTGGATTTGACGCGCGTAATTGATTGGTGTCCGTTTTTCACACTCTCTCTATGTCCGGTTATATAAGATAATGTTCGTGTGAATACTTAATGCAAAGAAAAGTAATTCTATCTGATAAAATGTCTTTTTGTTTTTGCACACAGGAAGGGTACGATCAACATATATATACTACTAATTTCCATTTTAATTTAGACAAGACGAATTTCAGATGACTGGTTAAATTATCATTCAAATAAAGAATAGTTCAGTAAAACGTAAAATTGTACGCATTTAACGTTTCTCATCTGGTTGACCTTTTGCTACAGACCTGTCATATAAATCATTGTGGGTTCGATTTATTCTATCGATTAATAGATTTTAAGTAAAGATGAGACATTTATATAGAGGTTTCTACACATCTGTATTATAAGAATTCTATTAATCTCGTACCACTGTTAGATATATGCTTAGGATAAAATTTTATCCTTTCATATTAATTTTAGTGTTTATTGAAAATATTTAACACCGCTCTAATCTCAGCAATTGTGCATTAACTTGCGAAGCATTTTGGCAAATGTGTTCAGCAACAAATTAACATAAAATCAAATTTGGATAAATTAATGCCCGAAACGAATACATCACTGAACTGTTTTTATTATTTTTTTACATACAGCCTAATTAATTATGCATAAAAATGCTGTTACCATACGTAGTGAATCAAAATTACAATAACTCGTGACACCAAGTAGTAAATTTGAAGGAAAACCACGTACTAGCATTTAGTCGCATTGATGACTGTAAAACATTCAAGAAATATTTAACTGAGGTTTGCGAGCTTCAGATAAACTCCAACCCCATTGCATACAAGCGGGCGCAAAACATGATAATAATTGCCGTTAGTCGCAAGTACAAACGCGACTTAATCTTTCATCAGTAAAGCAAGACGGAAAATGATTAACGATGGACAAACCGCAATGCATACATATTGTATGAATGAACAAGTTATATGAAGTCACAGATGCAACATTTTCTTGCATAAGCAAAATGTATATGTCACACAATTAAACCATTATTTATTGCAAGGGTAGCGATAACAATGTGTTAAATCAAATATACAAGCTTCAAATAAATAACATCCCCTTTGTATCTAACTAATCGCAAAACAGAAAAACTACCGTAGTCATACGTTTCAAACTTCCGTGATCATCATCAGTATACGATGGCAAATTGATTATCGATAATCAAGCCGTAAGTCATGCATATGGAGATTAAAACTAGATATGCTGCTCTCACATTTAGTAGTCTCGCGTTCACTGTATCTGACTGTTAACGTCGGCTGCACCATTTTTATGCAGTCACAAACATTACCTCTTAGCAGATTTGGCCATATATATGTATTAATTAAAATTAAACAATCAATGATTTAAAAAAAACAAGTTTGCGAGCTTGAAGTAAACACCAATCACATTGTATTTCACCAGTCGCCAAACATCATAGCAAAAACCTCCAACGAGCATCATCTGTGTATGATGGCAAACCTACTAGCGAGGATCAAACCACAATGCATATATATGGAAAGAAAAAATTAGATACGCGGCTCTCATCCTAGTAGTCTAGTGTGCATTGTATTGACTGGAAATGTGGGCTGCACCATTTCTTTGCAGTCATAAACCTTAATTTTCTGCTTCTTTCGCCTCGGTTATACAAAGTAAACAATGAAAAATTATTAATTAAGATGTAGTGCTACGTTTTATGCTTAATGATAGTTTTGCTTTTGTGCGACTGTTTATACACAATGGAATTGGTTTTAGTTTTAAGCTCACCAACTTTGTTTGCAGAATTAATGATTGCTTAATATACATAAATGTAGTTAAATACGTTGCATACTTCGAATTAACATAAATGGCGAAACAGCAACTAAATTATATAATAAACTTTAAATTTCTGACCGGTTTCGAATTCCTTTTATGAACAATTTTAAGAAAATTATGGTGGCGAAAATCATTTCATGAAATATATTTTGTCTTTCAAAAATGATTATGATGTTTTAGGCTTGTCATTTCACCCAGTGATTATTTCTCAATGAATAAGGCAAATCCACTAATCACTTTCAAACATTTCTTATGAATATGTTTCCCATGGACGTCGAAAATCTTTTTTCTTCTGATTAATAATTATATTTGTAGTCGAAAACTTCAATTGTGTGACTAGTTTTCATAAAATTGAAATTGAGAGACAATGCCGGTCATTTCCTGCGTCAATAAAATGACAAATATGAACCATTTATTATTAAATCGTGTTCGCTATTTATGTGATTGAATAAAAAGGCCCGGCAGAAAATTATTGATAATGCCAAATCAAAACATAAGGCGTAAATAAATAGCACAAATCAAAACAAATATTTGGGCAAAAGAAACAATTAGTCAATATAACTTTGTCGTTTAACCACATGATAGCAATATAGTTACTACTCTGTAGTTCTGATATGTGTCCTTGAAACAGCTTCTCTGGAGTTTTGTATATTTTGCATCTGTATACATTATGCAAATATTAACATGAGGACTATAATTTCCCTTGCATTTTTTATAGTAAAACTGATCTTCACGATTCACAATCTAATTTTATTAAATGGCTTTGATACAAAGCGGTTTCAAACTGACAGTTATTTCGAGAAAAATGGTATTTCTGTGTCTTTAATTTACTGGCTTTTTTATTGCAGGTATATATATATATATATATATATATATATATATATATATATATATCTCAAAGTCGAAATGTGACTTTGACCAATCGTAAAGTTTTGTCAAATCTGCAGTTATTTACACGTTATAACGTAATTCTATCACAAAAGATCATTATAAGAACGCAATGGAAAACCAATTGGTGTTAATAAAACACAAAATTATTTACAAAATATTTTAAGAGGCTGACATTCAGCACTGAGTAATATGGGCCTTCTGTATACAGTACCAATTGAATAACCTTATATTGACCACGAATAAATTTGTCTTGTATCTGAAGAATATTTGAGTTAAACATATGGATTTAAGCTAATCACCATACGGTCGTAGAATAAAAAACAATACCGTCAAAGAATACCTCCTGAGGCGTTTAGATCAACCTTTCCAATTATGTACCCATTAAATGGTATATAATTTAATTTATAGCAGATTTTCGCAACCAGGAATATATCAATTTTAGATAGTTCATTGAATGATGCCATGAAAAAAACTGATTCCAATCCAAGTATATTGTTATGCAGGAATAAAATGGAATCATAATGGCTGTTATTCGCAATTTTGATGAAATCTAAAAATATTAATTTTTGCAGGATTATTATAAAATATTTATAGAGAGTTGGCTTTATTGTCTCATTGACAAATATTTTATATGCAGCTTCTTCGTTCACTGTTTTTTACGCATCCGTAAAATAGATTTCATTGCCCAAATGTCTGTCTTTCCTTGAAAAATTATATTGTGGGTTTGGGGCGTACCAATGAGTAACAGTAAGCTCGGGAGGAATGTGTACATGAGATAACTTTTGTTCATCCTGGGTCTGATATCTGGTTCTATTTGAGCTAACTTGCAATTTGGTACGCAATTCCTAATACACAAATTTATTTATATATTCTCCGAAACAAAGAATATATAAATGTGTTATATTGTATTGAATGATGTTACGATTACCATAAAATGTGAAATCTAATATCGATCTAGTACGGTTCTGCCAAGGTTGGGAACAGTTCGATATAAATTTACATGTTATTAAAGCAAACATGCAGGAAGACTTCTTGCATGAGTATCCGCTATACATCTAGCGCTTTAATTGAAATCAAGTTTGCCATCTGGATATAAACATATGACTCATTATATACATATATTTTTCAGTATAAACTATGTTTTGTATAGTGTGGAAAAGGCAATTCATCCAGTAGACCGGTTTCGTTCTTATTAGGATTTCATTATTTAGAGACGAGAATTTACCGCAGACAGGACTCGATGAGTTCCCGATAATGACCAAAACCTGTCCACTGGACTATTTGCCTTTTCCACATTATATAAGAAGTTGATCGTATCATAAGTTAAAATTATCAGAGTTTACGGAGGTATCTATCATTCGTCTTTCATTTATTGTTTTATTTTGCTTATTTTCATAAGGTCAACCAGATCTCATTTATGCTAATAACACAGTTATAAAGTTCAACGTTATAAATTTAATTCTATATTGTTCTAGATAATCAAATCTACAAACTAGATTTAAAATAATAATTATTATTTGCCAGTTAAAGGAATAATGATTTCATTACTCAAAAACTGAATAAGTTTAAGTGTATTAAATTGAGCAATGATGACTATTTTGAAAACTTGATTACCAGATTTGCGATTTAAAATTATAAATTGATAAAGAAAGACCACGCTTAATTAGTTAATTTTACAAACGAAAGCACCACTTTATTAAAACGAAAATATATGAATTCGTCAAAAAAACAATATTTCATTAAATATGATTTGGAAAACAATATATCCTTTTAAAACTATCGTTAAAATCATTAAAACTAATCATAATTACAACTTAACTAAATAGAGCGTACAAATCGACGTTCATCAGTATAAATATAAGCCTTGTCAAATCAAAGTTTAAGAAGAACAAAGTGACTTTATAATCATCTCCCTAATGATAAAATTAAATAAACGCAATGAAACAAAAGATATTTAGGTTAATTATTAGTGGAAATCCGTAAGTCAAGTATTATTATTATCGTTATCATTCTTCGCATAACCCTCTATGACGTGATATTAGCGATCACAATTTTAGACTGCAGTAGAATATGAGCTCCACCTAAAGGAAAAATAGACTAAACAAGTTACATTAGTTAGTATATAACTGAAAATTGTTTGTAGTGTGCGACAGGGTGGCTCAGTGGTTAGAGCACCAGATTCCGAAGCAGGCGTGCCCAGGTACGAGCCCTGTCCGCGGCAAATTCTGGCAAGTACATGATGAGTTCCAAATAAGGACGAATGCGGTCTACTGGGTGAATTGCCTTTTCTACACTATGCAATTCTTAGTTTGTACTGACATACTTAAGTAATTAATGGGTCAGATGTTTATATCAAGATCGCAACCTTGATTATAATAAGTATGCATTTAAACAGTGAAAAAGCACAAACTTGTCGTCAGGTTTGCAAAGGGCTTCAAATATTGCTCAAATAACCTAAGACAAATTGTTCCGTTGCCTTCAATCTTCTACTTGAAGAGATCCTGGAAAGTAATTTTGTTCTATCATAATAATAAAATTCATAAATCATTTAACGTATTCTCTTCAAATAATAAGAGACTGCATATGCTTACGGATGTTTAATTCTTTATGAATGCATTATGTAATGGATAATTATCATACTAAACCTTGCTGCATTTGTTCTTTTAAGGATTCATTAAGAAGTCAAGTTGACTTCCGACAGACTGAGAATAAAGAATTTTTAAAATATTTATTATTTTTATTAAACAAGCTGTCTATGCGGAACACCCTCAACAACGGCGAGTATACAACTTTTTACGAATTAAGCTATTATACGGATGGATTTTCTGCTCTCAGAAAGCAATGTCAGATTTAGTCGAATGCCGACGATTATTATCTAAGTGTGTTTGGGAATGTCGAGTCGGTACGCAGCACCGTTTTCTGTCGCAGTCTTGCAACGGTGCAGTTTAAACCTGATAATAAGAAACGACACCTTCTGAATGTTGATAATTTACCAAGTAGATGCGGACAATTGAAACAGCGAAAAGCATTTTTAACTAACGTTAGACTAGGACATTTTTTCAATAGTTTCAACATTTAGGCATCTAGGAAGAATTAAATTATTCGACTTATGTGAAAAAGGATTGGGCAACGCCTCCTTTTATTTCAAATGAAATTTCATACTTCATCTATTAGCTTGTCCTTATTTTGCATTATTAGCTGTGTACTGAATAATGTACACGTAACTTGCTACCACAAATCATATATTGAAATAAGGGACTGACAACATTATCGTGATAGCGCAAATATGAATTAGTTATATACATAAACCAGACAACATAATATATATATATATATATAAAACTGCGGCATGGTGGCTCGGTGATTAAAAAACACACTAAAATTTAGTAGTGCTCAAGTTCGATATAGATGCGTGAGCTTTGCTGATTATACATTGATTGATGAGAGGCGTCGAAGAATCGATTGCTAATCATACGACTGTTAATTTAAACTACAAATGGAGTTGAGATCAGGTTATAGTTTAACTAGTTTATTTCTCGTATGGGGACTCCTTATTTGCAAAAATTGTGAAAAGGTTTTATCAAGAAGTTCGACAATGAGCACCCGACTCAATGTTATTCGAATGTTAGTAGAGACAAGGTCTTTAAATCTATAATTAAAAATAAAAGACTAGCAGGCAAACCCTCAATTCAAGCAAGATTGCGCAAAAAAGTCTTTTTGCTAGATTTTTTCTTGAGTTCATTTTCATAATAACACTAAAATTTGTATATTTACTTGCATAAACATGTATATTAGACAAACATACGTCGCGGTAAGGAAATGACTGTCATGAATTTATGTATTATTTACGGTGTAACCAGTAAAAACTTTTTAAATGTACATTTGTGGTTTTAACTAAAATATTACTAAATAGGTAAGTACAGAGTAGCATTCTGAATTGCTGCCTGTATGAATCAAACTAACGTAAATACGAGTTAGTACCTGATGCTTTTTTTGTCAAAATAGGTATTTGCACTCCCTGTCAGCAATGTTCGCTTGAAATTGTTGATACTCCTTCTCGAGTATCCTTGTCAATCACCGCTAATCACATCAAATGTAGACAAAAATAAAGCCAGTCAAGGAAAGGCTGACCAAAAATCATGAGTTAATGTTTAACTGAAACTTGTCTTATGTTTACAGCAGGGTGGCTTGATGGTTAGAAGAACACACTCGAAGCAATCGTGCCGAAGTGGGAGTCCTGTCCGCGGAAAATTCTAGACAGTTCGTGAAGAGCTCTCAATAAGGATAAAACTGGTCTACTGGATGAATTTTCATTTCTACATTATACAACGCACAGTTTAAACTGACAAGTGTATTTATATAATGCACATGGTGTTTTTATCAAGATAGCAACCTTGATTTAAATAATCATTGTTACCACCAGCGCAACTTATGATCGCGCATTTCTGCGTCGTCCTGCCACGCAAAACTATGCTTCTATTAAGCAAAATTTAGTTTGAAAATATCACATCAATGCAGTTATTAGTCGCAACCATCATCTAAAAAAGTCATCTTTAACGCAAGTATTTAGTACTTCTTATGTTATTTCGAAATTCATGAATGTTTTAGATGTAATATTTTGTTTTATTTAAATGAGTTTTATGTGTCTAAAACTTAAATGTTAACTGGAAATAGAGGTAAAATTTGCCTCAAGTTCTCCTCTGCATGCCAATTACTATAACTGTGTGGAGGGATTTACCGATAGTGCTCGTAATGAAGAGATCAGAATAGCCAGAACTATATAGCAGAAATTTAGCAATTTTTGCATCTATTGAACTTCTTTTGATTAGATATGTTTAACTTTAATTATATATGTATTAAATTTTCATCCTCATTACTTTCCGAAAGGTATATGATATAAATTAATTTAAGCCTAATCGGAAATATTTCAGAAAACGAAAAGGATATAGTATAAGCCTAATTATTTAATTAAACGTCTTGGATTAGAGTTCATAACGAACATTGTCATATGTTCGAAAGCGGAAAAAATAGTGTTAGCCACGGTGCGGAGGAGTTCCTCTGGCCATGATGAACATTTAAGAATAAGTAAATAATACAGAGATATATACTATTATAAAAAGAAACCAATTATTGATCAATAATATTATTGTTAATGATAAATTGGATCTAAAACGAGGTATTACACACAAATAAACCAGGTAACTCAAGAAGAAGTATTGATAATGTCCAGCACTCCCCACACGTAAAATTTCAATATAATTATGTCATAGAAAATGAAAATATTCGTGTTGTTTAGGTCAAATTTTAACTTATAAACCTATTTTAACTGAGATTATCGATAAATGTGTATTACATGAAATGGATATGTTAGAAAGCTTCGATATGGTATCTGTATTCAAAATTATACCGGTGATAAAATTACTAGCATATTTTTGACATTTCAATTTTTCATAATTTCTGGTGGTTAAATTTTAATAAACAAATCAACGAGATCATTAACAGCTGCATATCTTCCATTTATTTTGTATTGAGGAAAGAATTTTATGAACAAATTTGAGGTTTTAGAATGAAGCAGTAATTAGCGGTTTCGATAGCAAATAATTTTTGCATAGAAAATATCTCTTAAATAATATAACCAAACGTCCAACATTTTATGAACTATTCTTGTATGATATACTAGATATTTTGAATCAGGGCAAGGATGACAGGTAAATTTCTTGTAAATAGCCAATCAAATGATTGTAGTATAATTTACGATTGAAAGGAAATTAATTGCTGAATAACAACTTCTGTCTGACAAATTAATTATACAAGAGCCAAAATTAAACTTAGATTTTTATAGGAAAAATACAAACTTTGGTATGTTTCGTAATTTGAAGCGCAAACGTCCTTATAAAAGAAAGGTTTGTATTTTTAAATTTATAAAAATTATAAGCCTTAGACTCACAGAGACAATTCATGCGAAAATCGAATTAAACGGACTTCAAGAAACATACTTTACTTACGAGTGCCCTCTTAAATTATTAGAAGAAAAAAAGGATTGCGTAAATAAATGTCAACAGAAGTCGAAATATGATAAACCTAACACAATGAAAAAGATCGTATTCTTGGTGTATTATTGGCCTCCAAATTGGGCAGGATATTAAAATACGCAGCGTATGAATACAATTTACGAACCGTTGTAGAACAATTCCTCAGCCATAGCACTAAACTTCAAAACAAAAGAAGAACATTGAAATTTTAAACATATCAAGACTGAAACCGTATACCTAATTAAGGTTACATAATGAACACAACACTTCGTTTAAATATGCACATGCTAATGAATCAGGTCTTTCACGTTATTAGTGAAGACTGGATATATATATATATATATATATATATATATATATATATATATATATATATATATATATATATATACATATGAAGTGGTATTTGAAAAGTGATAAAATTGACATTAAATCTCTGAAATTTCACTTTGATTAACGTACACAAGCATGTAATTATAATTACCTTACTGCTTTTGAGTTCTAGATAAATACACATACACGATGAAAATCTATTTAGTAAAACGTTAGAAATTTTTATTATGCTAGCAATTCATCACATAATATTAACCAATTTAGACAACACTTTTCATTTTCTTTAATACCTGTACTCATTTTGTGCGATGAGCGGTTATTTAAAAAAGGTACTCAACAATGAGTCACGAAATTATCCAGCACGATATAAGGATAGGGAATAAAATAAGGAGCAGCCAATTTGACAACTTCCTGTTGCGGCAATAATTATTTATTCTAGGCAATATGGTTTAAAAAATTACAAATCATCTCTTACGCCAAAGAGCCATCATGCGGCATGCAATGCATTATTTGAATCTAAAACCATTCTGACAGATATTGCTTCATCTGAAAACGCAAAAGTATCAATTTCGGCCCTGTTATTCTAAATATATAGCTACAAACATTTGTCATAATCCAGACACCATGCCAAGTCTATAGGTTATGTTGATCTAAAGAAAATATTAATAAATATTATTGTTATTAACTCAAAATTATGTGTGACTGAATAAATTTATTTTTTATCTTGTGGTTTGTTAAGGTTTTATTAATATTATATATATATATATATGAATCTTATATATATATAAAATTGTGGCCGGATTTGGCTATATCTGTTGTGGGTGTAAACGAAACATTGAATGGGATTTAAAATTCAATGCCTTAGCTAGAGCGGTTTTTTCCCAATTGGATACAAAATTATATTGAAGAATTACCACGTCCAAAATTGAACGATGGCGCATTTCGTTTAATTTTGAAACTGATCCTATATATCACCGAAGGAGAGAGGCCATAAAATATAACGTGGCATATTACGGACCAATTGCATGCAATGCGTGGCTTCAGTAATAGTGAGACGATTTGCATGACGGAACCGATTTCATCGCATATTAATTCATGGACACATTATTTTTGGAAACTACCAGATGAGTATCCAATTGGGTGGACAACGGTCTATTTGATGAATTTCATTTGCTATTTTACTCAATATATAGTTAATACCGACAACATACACATATGAATAACTCCAGTCAGTATAATTTAATTAAATATTACTTTCTTAGGTAGCAGGTGCATGCTTTATAATGAAGATTCGAGATGGATAGTAGGAACTTTAGAGCGAACATAGTATCGGATAAAATCCACACGAATGGAAATCTGACGTTAGAAACAAAAGTTGTTACGATTTGCATGCAACACACAATATTGATTGTGTAAAGAATGAAAAGCAAAATTTGAAACCAATTACAGAATCGCTTAAGCTTCGGCCACAAAAACTCTCGCAAATACTAATGTACTACGTGTATGCTACAGGTAGCAAAACATTTAAAATAAAGTAGAAAATAGTTGCGTTTTAATTGCATAACTTCACTCTTGTAAAATGATAATGAGAACAAGCTATGTTAATCATTAATTATTCTTAGTTTATCAATTATATTTTCTAAGATAAATAAGTTATTTAGAAAACTTAAAATTAATACAAACAAAATACAACTAAAAAATAAATAAAGTGTTATGTAAACTGATAAAAATTAAAAACACTTTTCTCGATCATTATGCATTGATTTCAACAATTATAATAACTGCGCCTGAATCCTAGAAATTGATATTTTGTTTATTGAATTGCAATTAACATACATTATGTGATAGTGTCTTAATAGCAAATACACGTGTGAGGGTCAATTAGCTTCTGGGAGATAAATTAACACGTATAAATATAAATCAATTTTTATTTTTCGCCAATGGATGTTATCACTGGTTTTATAAAACTGTTTTTTCTTTAAAAAATATATTGTAGTTCTTTTTAAATTTTTCTTTGTGTATATTGTCGAAGATTTTGACATGTTTCTCGGGACATTATTATTAAGTCTTCTTGAGATTTAGAGCTGCGAGGCACATTTTTGTTTCCTGAAAGACAATTTTCGAAGCCATATTTTGAGAATAAATTATGTAAGTTCTTTACAAATCATTACACTTAATGATATTACGGGAAAGATTTCAATTTCGAATCAGATAATAATTATCGATATTCTGTTTTAAAGATTTCCAATTACATATATACAGGTGCTTGTGCGTTTGAATCAAACTGTCTCAGATACTTTCACAACCAATACTTGCTAAATTATTCTAAGTTCCTTTTAGTTTAAACACAAATGGCCGCTGTAAATTTTATTTTTCCACAAATGCTCATCCAAATTAGTGAAGATGAGTTGAAGATGAAATAAAGTTTCATGCAGATTAAATTGAAACTATCACTGAATACAATTTAAGTTTATTCAATTTAAAAATATTTTGCTCACTTAATCTGGGTTCCAGACTTCGTTAAGATTACAAATTACACATAGACGTAATTCCTTTGTGAAGTTTTAATGAATATTACCTGGCTTATATATCAATTATACTCTTAATTTGTTAGCCAAGCTAATAGAACTAAAACTAATGCATTACTTAGTGCCTAGCAATTAATAAAGTTTAGTTTGAAATTTATTCATTCTGCTCACCTCTGGATTCGTTCCTATTGGGCGAGTTTATATTCCGGCTCAAAGTGGTAATTCTTAATTACAACTCAGATTGTGTATTGACAATTAAAATGGATGCTAGAGGATGCATTACTATTCTGAATCGCACTCAGGACCGTAACTACAGGTGAAGAGTTGCCTAGTAAGGACAAAACCGTGGTGAAGTAGATTTCATTAGAACAGTACTTCTGCGATGTAAAAATCCAATATCTAAAATTTTCCATAGCCACAGAAACTTGCTAACCTAAAATTGGACTGCCAAAGCTAGTCGCATCGTAACGTTAGCAGGCCCTTTTTGAGACTCTATCGGATACTGTTATCCTCTTTATTGTGCAGACACAAATTTATTTTTACTGAATTGTTAACATTTTTCGCATAAAGGTAGTGACGCAATGAAAGAAAGTGTGCCAGACACGGAGAGCTTTTTCTGACTGTTTAAGGGAACTTCGGTTACTGGTATTCCAAAACCAGATGCTACGGGCAGTGTTTGCTTGTCAGTTTCTGGTAAAACCAAAGTACATTTTATATTACGATCATAATAATTCAAACGCATACAAATTTAATGTATTGAATAATTAAGAAGCAACAATAAAATTAAAAATGATGTCACATATTTTACGGCCTCATCCTTGTAACTTATAATGTTTATATTAATCACATGAAAGCCTTCTTGATGATGAACAGAAATTTGAACAGTGTCAAATAAATACACACTTTTCAGAGCTTTCAGCAAAGAAATTAAACAAAGAACAGATATTATGATTTTCAATGAAGACGTAAACACAAGACGCCATATTAAAAAAGCAAAACTAATTGGCACACGCGTGGCCTAAACCGAAAGCCCGTAAAAAAGTGCCAGATGTGGTTTTATCAAGCAACAGTATTCCGTTAAAACAAACTTTCTCGATGATTATTACTCTAAGGAAAAATATGGCAGACGAAATTAAAACATCCTACATCGAATAAATTTTTTAAAAATTGAATAATAATTTTTAAGATAGCATTAATTTCTCAAGAAAATTAAAATCTCAGATGCCAAGAATAAAAGTGGTTCTTTCGATGTAAAATCATATTTACAAGCATTCCAGTCCACGAAACGATTAATCTTTGGGTTAATTCATAATTGAAAATCACTCCTTATTCTAACTAATTTCATGGCATCCAAGAATATTCATCAACAATTGAACGACGGATGTTCAATTCCATTTCACTAGTCAATATTTCGGGAAAGATGATTGAGCACGAAAGGCAGTCCTTCGGAGTGCGCACCATCATATGCTCCCCTGCAAAGACGGTAAACAACAGAAATTCATATATCAATTTATTTTTTGATAAGATCATCAACATTACTGAAGGCATAGAGAAAGATTTCCCGCTTAAGCACTATAATAGCGTAAATAATCGATAAGATTTTACCATCGAACGTGAAGATACTTGACGAATTTATATTGTGATATCGAGAAGGTAGTTAAATGCAGGTATTGACATTATAGAACAGCCATCATAACAGAGCAGTCTCAATTTACAAACACAGCAATCTAACACAAACTTTACCCGATAGCATGAGGCATATCTTTGCTAAGAAATGCCAATACAAAGAGCTAGCCGTAATCAAAAGAAAGTTAATAACAAACTGAAATCCAAATTATTTATTAAAGTAAGCATAAAGTAAAAACAACACAAAAATTGTGAAGCCACTTTCAACCCAGAGATTATGCATATGATAATTTTATTTAAATATGTCGAAGGCTCTGAAAAACATGTTAAATGCCAAATACAAGGCTAAAATATATTTAAATTGAAACGCCAGCTGAACATGAATGCAAAAGGTAAACGCCCTAAAGTCGACTTGCTTAAATTTTTTTTATACAAATGCAATATCTGCTCAGTGCGCAATGTAGACTTGACTGGCTGATATCAAGCCAAGCTCATACAAGAGAACAAATTCAGTTGGCATATTGACAAAATATCCGCAATAACTGGACGTATCCTTTGCAAAATATGCACTCCAAAATAAGCGGATTTTAGGATGTATTTAAAAGAAGTAAATGGCATTAATATCTATAAATGTAAAGAGACGTTGCGCTGTATGCGGAAATCCCGGCCTCAGCTAATCTATCCTCTACTCATAAGTGTTCGATAAGAGCAAAGCCGATCTCGTAGAAAAAGTTGTATGTTATTTAAACCACCAACATATAATCAAATCCTGTCATTATTATTTATTACACTTCATAACTTACTTCCGATTGCCATTGAAAATGCTTCACAATAAGAAGCTTGGTGATTATTTACAGTATACTTGTTTATTCCCTATTAATATCAATGAAGAATTAAAAGCCAGACCAATTACACAATGATTTAGAATTTATAATATACCGTACAATATTCTTTATTTATCGTTCAGCTTGAAGAATGACCAAACATCAATTGCACACTACAAAATAAATACGCAATTAAGATTTCTATGAATTAGCCTTTATGTAGAGGGTAAGACTCTAACTACACAGGCTGGTGGAGCAGATCTTTAATTACCGTGACAAATTCCATGACAGCACTCTTAGGTCGGTAAAACCTTGAATTTTGATCATTTTCAGGTGCTCTACTTATTGGCTTCGATTGATGGGTTCTCACTTGTCCCTTCTTTTTTAAGCCTTCCATCAGCTGATTGTCTGAAAATTACGTTGGAACAAGATTTTCCATTGTTCTTTTCCCAATATTTCGAGAATCATTTCCAGTCTCATCTTCAGGGTTGACACAATATGCATAGGAGTAAAACACAACTAGTGGCAAATGCGGTCAAATCCACAACAAGAAGGAGAGCACTGCGCAAGAAGGTTTATCATTTAAATTCAATGACATTCAAACATTATTTAGTTGCGCTCAATCAATATATTATCGTTATTGGGCACTTCATACATAATTTCACATCAAGCATTAAAGCGGAATTCCTTCGCAATTTATTTAAATGAAGTTCGCGACCTTGAAGTAAACAGCAATCCAATTGTATTTAAACAGTCGTCAAACAACATAGCAAAGCTAACGTCAGTACGTGTGACTGCCGGTAGATTTGCTCTGTTCTTTAAATCAAGTTTGCAAGCTTGAAGTAAACACCAATTCCATTGTATTTAACCAGTCGTCGAACATAACAAAACTACCGCTAGTCGCAACGCAATGACGCGTTTCGACCTTCCATGATCATCATCAGAGTATGTCGGCAAACGGACAAGCGAGGATCAAACCGCATTGAATATATATGGAAATCAAAGTTAGATATGCGGCTCTCACCTCTAGTAGTCTTGCATATATTGTACATGTCTGGAAATGTCGGCTGTACAATTTCATGGAAGGTCGAAACGCGTCAGTGCGTTGCGACTGGCAGTAGTTTTGTTATGTTATTCGACGACTGGTTAAATAAAATGGGATTGGTGTTTACTTCAAGCTCGCAAACTTGATTTAAAAAATTGTTACCACCACCCGCGCAATCAATTATTATTTAATAGATTTGCTCTGTTGTTCGAGGACTGGTTAAATTCAATTGGATTGGTGTTCACATCCTGCTCGCAAACTTGATTTAAAATTCTGTTACAACCACCCGCGCAATCAATGATTGGTTAATTTTATCTCCAGCAAAATGTATGTGGCCATGTTCCATGCACGATTCGTTAAGCACAAATAAAGGCAAGTACTCATTATGCGTGAATGGACACAAAATTTGCTTTTGATCTTAGTTGATGGCATCGCCAGTCACATTTCCTTGCACTTCCCAATACACTTCTACGATAACATCAACTGAGCGGCTGGTAGCGGCATGCCGACCGCCAGACCGTATATATCTTTCCCGTAAACCAAAAATATTCTATATAAAAGTGAGTAATATGTGTTTCCAACTAACTTGGTAAGCGCACATTAACTGTATGCAAGTATACTAGTGTGGAGCTTCCTTGCTCTGACAAATGGAGAATTGGATTGAATTTTCGTTTTAGTGTATATAACTGGCGATTGACAAACTAACGTAGAAGTAGAACGTGAGCCATAAAATGACAATAAAATCATATATCGAAGGAATATGCCAAGCCAGAATAATTACGAAATAGAAGGACTTTCACGAATGGTTAACTCATTTGGTAGAGATGGAAAAACTGAAAAGAAAAATAAATTCCAAGATGAATAAAGATGAAAAAACTGAGATTAAATGCGTAAAATGTTGTTAATTAAGGAATAATGAGCAAAAAACTGAAATTGGCTAATAAAAATGATACTCAAATGGGAATTTATAGCGCAGAAGCAAAGCTTCTGGCGGAATGAAAAATGGTCGTAAATCAAGATTTTAATGAATATAAATGAACAAGAGTGAAAAATTGGACTATTCTGAATGACATAAATACAAACTAACAGAGAGTAGTGCCCAATAACAAAGAGAAAACAATACGAAGTTAAGAAGGATTAATATTTCGACTGAATAATGCAAAATTATGTGTACATTTTAAGTGAGATATTTTGGTGCATTTTTAATTTGAATTGAGAAATAAATCGTGTCTTGAAGCATATTTTTTACAGAGCAGCTATATACGGTATGGTTAAAAACACAATTTTTAATGCCAGAACTCAATATATACTCATTGTAGTTTGATCCTCGCTAGTCAGTTTGTCGTTGTAATCTGATGACGATCATGGAAGGTCGAAACGCGTCAGTACATATGACTGACAGTAGTTTTGTCATGTTGTTCGACGAAATTTTAAATGTTATGCGGTTGGTCGCAAACATGATTTAAAGACTTGTTACCAGCACCCGCGCATTCCATATTTACTAAATTTTATTACCTAAATATGTGGAAAAAGCTGCTAAAACGTAATGCTCTTGACTGCATAGAAATTGTGAAGCCAACTTTTCTATTCAAGTACAGTGAATAAGAGATTACGAGAGTTGGGAGCCACATATATAATTTTGCTTTCCATATATATATATTAATTGTGGTTTGATCCTCGCTAGTCAGTTTGTCGTCATACTCTGATGATGATTATGGAATGTCGAAACACGTCAGTGCGTGTGATTGACGGTACCTGTGATATGTTCTTCGACGTCTGGTTAATTTTAAATGTATTGGTGTTCACTTTATGTTCGCAACCTGATTTAAAAAATTGCTTAGAAAAAAAATTTAATGCTTTCTTCCTCGAAGAGATTATTATATGACAAAACCGAACAGCAGAAATCCTGCTGAATGCTTTGGCTATCGCATTGTTAATACCTACTTGTATTTCTTGAATTCTTTTCTTGTATGATATACTAGTTTTTTCAATAATTATTGACTTGCAGTGTTTCAGTGCTTTTTCATTAGTAAAATTGTTTATTTTCTCTCCGATAACAGAATATCTTAACCTTGGTAGGGCCAGTTTAATGCCAGTAACTCTTAGTCTGTGACAGTACGATTTAGTTCCGCTTTCTTGATAGCATCATTTACATATTGCGCTGGTCTTTAGTCGGTGTTTATTGTTCCGCCGTCTGAGGCGTCCGCCACAATTGACTTGAATTCTATCGAGGACGTAAAAATAGTGTTATTTATCAATTTCTCTTTTATAGGATGGTCACTGCTTTGGCCTGTTCTGACAATCGTCACATTGTTTTGGCACCATTTAGCTTTTACCATGGTTGTTGTGTAACCACCACCTCCGCAATGTGTTGTCTATGGAAATACATTATACCAATAAACAGGCGTAATTGTTTTCTAATGGTGGGCACTTGATAATACTTGAATATCTGTATGTTCGAATTTAATGGTATACACACATTTTTGAATAAACTGAGTTTCCAAGGAATTGTATTTGCCGGACTACAGTCCCCTTCATAATTAAAATGTAGCCGTCATTCGACCGCTCTGAACAGCATCTTCAGCAGACGAGCACGTACATATTGTTCTGCGACTGCTCGAATAATGACATTATCAACATAATAATACAAATTCAACTCGTTATGAAGGAGTCCATCATGCTTTGGAATGTCTCTGTTGCATTCTTAAGATCAACGAATATCAGAGTAAATTCAAAATGAAATTTGGCTACCTTTACCTCAAAGCTCCAGCGGCCTTCGGGCAACACGCCAATTTCCTAAAAGCCCTACTCTAGATGAAACACGGAGAAATACCTACCGTCTGCTAGCTGCAGAAACAGATCGCGTGGGTACAGCATGTGATATAGTTCAGATTTATTCAAAGTATTTTTTGGCCTATAATGTGGCGCAGGTCAGAGCGAACCATATATTTTCGTTGAATAAAACATAGGAACCTAAAATACCATATGAAAAAGGCTCTTGAACACCGGAGTATATCATTTATTATTTTTCTTGATCAGCCACCGCGCGTTTTGTAGAGGAGCCTTATATAAGCTTGGTGGTTTGTAAAATTTGTTTAATTCCATCCTCAATAGGAATACAAGTTGGTGTTTAAAATCGATTATCTACGCATTATTTCTAATTCAAACACAGGTTTTGGGTGTTTTTAATAAAAACCATATACCCATAGCCAACAACGCAGCGCCATAAGCATGACATTGCTTTTCTCTCGAAGGTCATTCATTTTTAAACGGCTAAAACATGGATAACGGTGAAAAATCGGTAAAAGTATATTGTTGTCAAGGCACGACGTTCAAATCTATACGGCCCTTGTGTTGTCCAACGCGAATTTTGAAAAGAATTATCGTGAAGCTAAAGGCCTCACTGAACAATATACTCTCTAAAAATAATTTTAAAAATGAAGTTGTAAGCTGTATCAACTACTGCATTGGAACAGTATACAGAACTTACTGAATTTCCAATCAGCAATTCAACACAGCTAGTGGATGATAATACCCCCCAAAAATTAAGTTCAATAAATTTTCTAATGAACTACTACCATGAAAGCTATTGGAAATAACAGAAATGAAGCCATACAAAGACATGGTCAAGATATAATACAGATTGACAGAGTAGATAAGTTGATTACTAAGTTTGGCCTACGATACTTTTTGCAGACATTCCAAGTTTTTATAACATAAATTTTATGTTATCTGATTTGGTTAAAGATAATAATTTTGACTTTATTATTTGAGCTGCAACATAGCCCTGGTAAGGATATTGTGAATCATGAAGTGAATATCCCTTTATATTCCCACTTTCGTAAAGACAGGTTCTTCAATCAACGAGGAGGAGGAATCCTTATATATGCGAAATCCTCATATGAAGCTAAACTTCTTTTTTAATGTTATAATAATTATTTAATTGACTTTGGTACAAATTTATTTTTAATTATCATGGCTGTTTAGAGACCACCGTATTTGAATTTGAGTAATGATGTACAATTTATCAGTTCAGTCTAGTATATCTCTTATTCTAAGGGGATATAACCTTATTTTAGGAGATTTTAGCATACTTTATAATAGTAATATATCTTTTGCATTCGCTTATTATGATTATTTACATATTTTTAAAGAACAAACCAGAGTTTCTGTATGTTAACATCATATTTCTTTAGAGACAGAAGTTGTAACTTGTTACCATTATGACGTGGTGAATTTTTTTCGTGTATTAGATAATGTGCAAATTCCTTTTGAGAAGAAAATCCAAATTTGAACGAGCAAATATTCATCCTCTTTAACGTTTATTTAAAATCTTTCAGAATTAATTGGAAACGATTTTTTAGCCAGTATGAGATTTAATTATGAGCGCTTTACGCATATGAACGTAAAAGATTTTTATAGTCACGGTTTCTAATTTGTTGAATAAACCATCTTAAAGTCGTTTGTTTTTTTATACCGTTTCGAAAAAGATTGCAGACGTCTATGCAAACTCAGAATAAAAAGAGGCATTATTATAAACGCAACCTTGTGTTATGTATAAAAAAGCTTAGACTGGATAAGGATCTTCGACAAATATCAGAAAGAATTATACTGGCAAAACTTGATAGTAATCCAAAATGTGATCATAAAATTTTGAGTAACTATTGCAAACAACGATATTGAAAAGCTAGTTTTACAAGTGGATGAAACTAAAAGTATTTCATACTTGAATTAAAAGACCAATTTGGTAATTTGTTGTGAAATGCCATGAACTTCGAGCGAATGTCTGTAGGAACAGATTCGTTGTTCAATTGCAAGTTACGATTAGAATTTGACTATGAAATGTTGAGTGAAATGATAATTTAAATTAAGTCTAGAAAGTACAAAGAAAATTTAGGAATATCAATGGATAAACTTCTTCGTTTAACGACTGAATTGGTGCGTCCACTTTACTTATTTATGAATAAAATTGTTATGGATGGTGTTATTCAGTCAAACCTTTTTAACTATATTGGCATATCTATTGCCGAAAAATATTAGCCCAATATCTGCTAATGGGTTTAGATTAATATCTAGTAATTCTTCTCTATTGAAGGTAAGTGTGCGTTTAAAAATACATCATCTTGCCTCAGTTTCACCTTTTGATGTTGATAAAATTTAAAATGGATTTATAAGAGACGTCACGACCCCAATGAACATTTTGTCCATGTGGAATCATATCATAGATGCGATTGGAAAAAAACTATGTATTAATAATTTTCAAAGATATAACAAAAGCGTTCGATAAAGTTTATCTTTACGCAATCATGAAGGCTGTCACTTCACTAAATGTGAGTCCATATATTTTAAAACTGTTGAATTTTTATTTATATAATATAGTTTATAATAATTATAATCAATCTAGACTGCTGTGAGGCCCATACAGAATGAATTAGGATTTAAGCCTGGGTCCAAAATTGTTCAAAATTTGTTTTTGTCTATACCAAAAAAATGATCTTGTAAAGTAAATTCACTGAAGATTTGAAAATTGTCTTCCCTATAGTTACAAATAATATTGAATATTCGGTAAAAATTATAACGTTTTATATTTATGATTTGTGTAGAAATTTAATAACTAAGGATTGACAATATATTCAAAATTAACAGAAGCAATAAAAATTGGTCGTCGATCCGATCTTTATTATATATACCTCCATGGTTCATTAATTGATGATGTTACCGAAATACAATCAAGACAGGAATTTACGAGTCGTATTAAGAATTTTCATTTTACAAATTCTGTGGAATGGCACATTGAAAGTGAAGTTGGTTATTCTGAAAGACGATGGACATTCATAAGAGACAATATATTATCCAAAGAAATATAACTGTAAATGCATATTATTTGGATAATGCATGTCTTGTAAAATGCAGATGCTACCTGTAACCAAATTGAAAGAGTCTGTTTAATATTTTAGAGGATACGAAAGGAAAATTTTGGAAAATTATGTGCCCTTTGCCTTCTGTAGCCTATGTATCGTAGTTTCAACTTTTAGCTTTGCAGTCTGTGTGGTTTAGAAAATCAATTTATTGCATTTAAATATTCCACTTAAATCAGTAGACAGGCGTGTATATAAATCCTATTAAAAAGGTTCACGATAAAAGGACTAGATCGGGTCTATTTGCAATTACTCCGCCAATTTTAGGAACGCTCAAAAAAACATTAAACTCTATAAAATTTACCCTATGGATAATCAATTACGAAACACAATATGTGAAAAATTAGTGAGTGCTGAAATAGAGGAATAATATAATTCTTTCTATAATGTGCAGTTCGCGTTTTATAAGAAATTTGCTTGGATTAGCAAGTTAAATAGATAACGCAATAAAGTTCAAGCGTTTTATGTCTTTAATGAATCTGCAAACCCGTGTTTTGTTCACGGATATTTTTTAATTTTGTGGATTATTCGTGTCACTGATAAAGTATTTGAAATTATCTGAAGGTTTTCTAAGTTTTTGCTGATAAATATGTGATTTTCAATTCAACATACGATATTGAAATAGTGCTTTACAAAATTATTAATTTATTATTGTGTTTCTAATAACAGAGGTCTGCGCAAAACTATTGAATGTATTCAATTATTCTGCTAAATTATATTTTTCCCATTTGTCAAATCAGTTAGAATTTTTTTTGAATTCAGATATTTTATTATATTATATAACTTTATATTGTTTTGCTTTAATGTTGTTTAAAGTGGTTTTAATCTAAAATATACAATTATATTATATTCTTTTCTATTCCTTGCTAACCACAGGTTTTTCGTTGAAATTGTAAGCATTAAAATTTTATATAAGTTATTGCTTTTGGCGAAGTTTGCCAGACTCATTATGTTTTGCTGACCAAATGAAACGCATCAGTTTTAAACGTTTTTTTGGATCCTCTTCTGTGAGCCCTTAATTTTCTGCACCATCATAAGTTTGATTTCGGATGGCACATTGTCTAGAAACGCTCTTGAAGTGGTGGTCTGTTTTACCAGCTTCAAATGGCCGTTCTTTCGGAGAACTATACTGATATTGCTGCTTTTCAAGCGAATTATTTCACAAAGCTACTTTTATCGATACGCGTGCTTGAACATATTGTGTCTAGCATCTGTTCGACGCCACCCAACATGGGTCAACTATATATTACGCAAACATTTTAAGGCAAAATAACGCATGAGCACGTTGTTGATTGGGAGTTCATCTGCAAGGTCATTTACCCAGATATTTTTTTCTGAATTTCAGTTCACAAACCGTGATCAACAGAGCGCCATATCTTGTAGGGTCAAGCAACACAAACACGATGGCCATAAACGTTTGTAAAACTGGCAAAATATCGGTTAGCTTGACAAATAACGGCTTAACTCTTGCAACCCTGAAGTAAAATTTCTGAATAATGCAGTAAAAAAGTAATTATATACACACAGTTTAATTTCTGCAAACAACGGGTCTACGGGCAATTTTAATTGGATTGATAACGCACGATCTAATAATTCATGAATAGTCACGCGCAAATTTGTTGAATTAAATAATAAATCTTGCACACACACCAACGCATAAAATCAGTTAGACACAACTGTGACCATTCAAATTCCCCAGCTGTAAGTGTATGCGTTATTTCTGATGATGGCTGGAAATAACTGCCTGATTTGGATGCAAACATTTGCAAAGGATTGTGCGATGCCTCTTCGGTTCGATCGTTATTTATCTGTTCGTCCGAGTACGTCGAGGCCTCTAATGCAGAATCCCACAGTGTTAACAATAATGATTTCCTCCGAATAAGACATAATATTGAGAAATATGTTGATCAAAATAGTTAACGTTTTAAATAATTACTGCGTTAGTCAAACCGCAGATCAGGTAATTTTGATTATTACAGTTTCGCAAAAATATGTTGCTTTTAATTAACATTTAGCATGGAATTATAGCTACAACATCGTCAAATGATATAATAAATACACCAGTATAAAGAAGCAACTCGTGAGGCAAGAATCAAATATTTCCTTTATAAATATTTGTTTAAAACATGGTGTTATTCCTAAATGTTTTTGTTTTAAATTAAAATTTATTTTAAATGCGAATGGCATGTTTCTTAAGCATGATCTTTGTATGAATATTATGAACAATGAATTCTGATTTAGATAAACGTAAAAGTATACTTATTAAGGAGAAAAATAAATTAAGATCAATGTTAACTTCCCTTTTGCATGCAGATTATTTTAAATTTACTGAGGAGTTTAGTGATAAATCCCACGATAGAGAAATTAAAATGTCATAATTAGACATGATAAAAAACTAGCTAATTGTGTAATTTGTAGACCCCAAGAAAATAGTATTTAAATCGTAACTAATCGAGTAGTAAACCTATCAACAGTGAATCTTGAGAAGGAACAAGTTGAACTATTTAACCTCGATTTAAACAAGGCTATTCCTAATGGAAGGTTGGTTAGAAATGAGGTAATTACTAAGGCTGTCAAAACGGGCTCACTTCATTCAGATAAGGATAGGGTGAAATGTGAATTAGACGTTGCCTCAATGGTTTTAACACAACAACAGGATTATGGTAAGCCAAATTATGAAATGCAACGTCTCAGAAAGGGGTTAATATCAAATAATGGTATACGTCTAAAAGCGAATAAAGGATGAGCTACAGTTCTGATGAATCAATCCGAGTATAATATTAAAATATTAGAACAGTTAAGTAATGCAGAAGTATAAACAAAAATAACAAAAGACCCAAGAGATAGCTTACAGGTGCAAGTAAAATTATTAATCAATAAAATGATTGCAAGTGATGGATTGAATTCGACGTATGAAAACATTGTCATACAAAGAGATAAAGTTGCACCCAAAGTGTATGTTATTTTTAAAATGCACAATCCTGGTAATCCATTAGAATAATTGTGAATGTCCAACACTCCCTAACATATAAAATTTCTAAGTTTTTGTGTCATTGAATAAGAAAGTATTCCTATTTCTTAAAACATACCCTGTTAAACTCATATCAGTTGGTTGAAAGAGTTGATAAATATGAACTAGATGAAAAGGATTGATTAGTAAGTTTAGATGTAGTATCTATCTACACGAGTATACCGGTGCCTGAGGCCTTGGATTGTTTTCAACGTATTCTAGTTGATCACCCTTAATATTAGAAGGAAGCAAAATGACGATTGAACACGTCATGGAGATGATGTGTATATGTATGTCCTCTACTTATTTTAAATTTCGAAAAAAACTTTTATAAACAAATTCGAGGTGTTCCAATGGGACAACTTTTGGGTTTCCCAATAGCAAACATCTTTATGTATTATTTGGCAACTAATCTTTTGGATAAAACGCCACTTAAATCAAAATTGTATCTAAATTTCTTGGATGACATATTTATGATCTGGAACCATGGAGTTAATGAAAAGGTAGATTTCTTAAATTCAGTGACTCGAATGAGCGAACTCCAATTTACTATAGAGAGGGAATCATTGTATGAATTGCCGTCTTAGGATATAAAATTAATGAGAAATGGTCAGAAATTAGAAAGAGATATTTATAGGAAGGATACTTTTCCGGAATCCTTCTTACTTTCAAGTCCAATCATCTGTATCGTATGAAAAGTCATATCTTAATATCATAAAAATTAAGAAACCTTAGATTAACAGATATAAATCATAGGAAGTTAGAATTAGGTAGACTGCGCGATATATTCAAGGCTAACGGGTATCCTCCTTTTTTAATAGATGCAACAATGATGGATGTTGTAAGAAAATTTAATCCAAATTTGAGGTACATAAAAACGGATAAGGATAAAGGAAAGCGTAATGCCATGGTATTGCCGGATTCTATATTAAGTATGAAATTAAAATCAGTAGCTTTAAAATACAATACAAGGACCGTTTTAACACAGTCCCTTACACTAGGCACTATAATACCTAATAAAAAAAGAAAATTTTGTATCTTTAGAAACATCAGGAGTACACGAAATCCCATGCAATGGTTGAGGGCACCATGCGCCAAATCAAGGTAAGAATATGGGAACATATAATTGAATTTAAGTATTGATATAATGCTAAATATTATTTTGCTCGTCATGTAGTGGAGACTGGACACACTTTTAACTGGGATGATTGCAAACGCATAAAAATATGTATCCGTAATAGAGAATCTATCGAAATTAGATCTATGAAAAATATTGTGAATGAAACAGATGTTGAAAAATCGTTCGTTTCGATTTGGAATACCGCATTAGCTAATGGCAGGAAAAGACGATTGCATAAAGAAGAAACTGAAGCAAGCTCCAGTAAAAGATTGAGAACATCTGGTTAAGACTGACTTATTAGTGGGCTTATTATTCAATTAATGACCAATCAATTATTGAGAATATAGTCTTTCTAAATTTCACCCCTAATTACTCGTTTGATTTTAAAACTCTTAGTGATATAAAAGCTTATCTTTGTGTCTTACAACCCAACTCTACCAATTAAGGTTATTTTAATAAAACGGCATTTCAAATGTTTAAAATAAATATTCTGACGTGTGCAAAGAGTAAATTAATGTCTATTGACTGCAGAATCATCTGTATATGTACGTATATTTTATGTATAAATATGCACATTCACAAGCGTGACATGTGCCTATTTATTGATATGACAAGAACTGGTTTTAACAAGCGTATCTTGAGTACAACCTGAATGGTTTGAATTTAAATTTAACACATGCATTGTTTATTCGTATTTCTAATTTTATCACACAGAGTGGAATATGTTTATGACGATTATTTCTGAATTATTGGTGTCCCCCTACCATAAAATGTGAGGGCAATCTCAGTTACGTCATTCTACATGGAGTGTATAAAACAAATACTCTAATGTATGCAACTCTAGTGTCACTTACTTAGATGAATATAAAAGTTACGGAAATGCACACACACATATGACACGGAACAATCTAGTGAATTATCAGTCTGAGGTATAAATTATAAGGCCTTAGGAAATATCACGCTTGCTTAATTAGTTTCTTTTGTAAGACTGGTGAGGATGGAACAACTGAAGAAGGCTGCCGATAAAGGCAGCCGAAATATCTTGTTCAAAAAAGTAAAAAATGGAATAATTACTGCGTTAGTCAAAACGCAGATCACTTAATTTCGAATAATCCGGGTTCGTAAAAATATTTTTCCTTTAACTTTGGAACTTGACACAAATTTTAAAATGTGAACGCGCTTGATTTGAAATAGCTCCTTCTACAAATTATCTTATTGTGAGAAAGTTTTTGTTGAGCTCCGTGGATCTACATGCAAATTGTCCGAACGAAATAAGGAAACAATGGCCTAATTCGAAGTACCTGGAAAACGAAACGTAGATCTTATGGAACATGTTAGTAGATTAAGAAGATTGATAATTAATTTTTCGTTTTTAAATATTATATATTTAGCTGAATTGAAAAGGGATGAAAGCACGCAGATCTCTTCGTACGAATATGAAATATAAATGTCGAATGTTTTAACTAGAAAAATAGTGACAAGAATCGATAAAAAAATCAGATTATTATATTTTATTTGGATGAAAAATACTTCCGCAGAAGATTCCGCGAAGTTAAGTGACATTATTAAGAACGCAAGAGAAACTGAGATAGCGAAATGATATCGGGTTTGCAAAATATATGAACGACCAGGACTTGTTTTAGTCAAGCTAGTTAAGAGACCTATAAATCCTGAAATACTTGTAATAAAAAAGAGAAGAGATTCAAGCTTTTTAACGGATATTTACATGTAGAGCTAGAACGTTAAATTTTTAACGCCCCAGCTACAAGAAATTGCCGTGCGACGTTAAAAGAAGAAGAACAGACCGGAATTGTCTAAGAGCAGTTACTGTGAGTGTAACTTAACAGGGCCTAAAGAGCGTTCACAGGCAAATGTCGTGAAAGTTAAATATGCTGCAGTGTCTAGACGTACTTCTAGACACTTGCTGTATGATCCGGTTTGTTGGCTGGTGTTCCTTTGCGTGGATGCACCGTATTAAATAGAGTTGTCGAAACCGGATAGGAGAGTTGCTGTTCGAGGGCTAAGAATTGTCTACTTGAAGATCTGCGGCAACACCGTGGTGGCTTGCACACGTAGAAATCCGATTAATAGATAATCGATTACATATGACTAGAAGTTGGTTTGCGTGACTGAAGACTAAGCGACGAGCTGACACAGCGTGGTAAACGGAAGTCCAGAAAACGGCGTAGGTAGACAGTCAAGTGTAGAAAGCGAAAGCAATCACCCATAGCGAGCAGAGCAGAAGTGTCAAGTGTGTGGCGTGGAAATTTCATCGTTCTTATATATATGTGCAGTCGCACACCATTGTTTACCACCAGTTTTTCTTGTTTTAATTGGTACAGCGTATTGAAATATGAATCAGATTTTTGCAATATGTCCGCGAATTAATCTGAGTCGTTACATCTTTTCCTCTCTGAGAAAAAGAAAAGGTAAATAATTCCTCACGGCGAGGCTTGATTAGTAATTTCGGGCAGTGTTTGAACCCTGTTAAGATACTGTTTATTATTCTGCCCATAGTAAATCATAAAGTATAGTTGTGCTGGGCCGGTACGTACTTGTTGATTGCTTCATCAATTATATGATTCCAAATAACTACTAGTAATTGCTACTTAAATCGTAAGTTGTAGAGTAGTTTGATAGGTTTTGAAAGGCGCAGCTTAAAATTTGCAATGTGGATTACAACTGAAATTTCCAGGTTTAAGTTGAAACCTGGGCAGGCTGGATCGCCGCCAATGAGAGTTTGAATACGACCAAAGGAGCTAGTGTGTGCTCCACATTGTGGTCATGATATTCGGAATGAATGTTTACTTTTGTATCTGATGAATTTTCAATATGCATAAGAAAGGACTGTATCAGGATATGAAGCCGCTCGTTAATAAGTGTGGCTACACAAGGCATTAGCTCTAAGTAGATGGTCATACCAAAACAGGCAGTGTGAGCCATACGTAGCAAAATTATGATGTAAAAAATTTACATGAAAATCAAATAAGTACAAACTTGTACTCGAACATTAACGCAGAGGTGGCATAATACTGAAGAAATGTTCAAAAATGCTGCACAATTGTTAACTAAGCGAAACCACGTGAGACAAGTGAGTGTGAGAAAAGTAATGAATCATGTTGATACATAGAAATTACATCGCGTGATATAGGGCACAAGTGGTGCGCAAAAAATTGATATTTGATACGTGGATTGACAAAAATTTAAAGTAAAAAATTATCTATTACACAGTATGCAGAGTAATCTATTGTTCGGTTAAGATTGTAGGCATGTAGAGTCTGAAACGCATGTACAAGGTTGTATGTCGCCAGGATCAGGCAATTCATTAAACGGTTTTAATTTGTCTATGCTTACCGATGTCAGAGTCACACTTTGCATGATTATGAAGTATTTCGGCTGTCTGAACAAAACTTGGTAAGGTAAACGTTATTTTGGTTGTAGTAGTGCAACAGCAGCGTCGTTACGAGCGAGTACAACCTTGCAGCTGTGAAGTTGCGGGTGAACGAAGACAGGCTGCTGAACAGATATGCTACCGAAATGAAGACGAAGATGAGAAGCTTTGACTTGTGGGTCATTCTGTGCGTGTAGTAAACTTGCCAGCTGACTAGGCAGGCGTAAATCCGTGCCATATAAGAGTTGTAGCGCAGACTTTTTAATAGGTTTACATATACAGGAATACATAGCAAGTAGGACTAAAGGTAATGCATCGACCTTTTAGACATTAATGGACGATGATGCTAAAGGTTTTTTGATTTCCCTATGCATTCTTTTTGGCATACCGCAAGATTGAGGATGACAGGTAGTCGTTTAGCTCAAAGTGCATCTCATGACCCGCAAGGTTGTCTTGAAACGATCAGACGAGGAGCAAGTGCCTCTATCAGTAATTACCTCGTTGAGAACACCATATTGTGCCATCCATGCAGAGATAAAACAATTAGTCACTTCGCGTGCAGAATTGGTGCCAAGAGGTAAAGCAGCAAGCCATTGGGTAAATCTATAAATCATAGTTAAAATGCAACTACAATCTTGGACTTTTTTCAGATAAACTATGCCGATGTTGACGATAGCTAGGCGTGAAGTAGTTGGGAAATGTTCAAACTTAGAAAAAGTGTGCCGTGTGATCTTGTTTTTCTGGAAAATAGCAAATTCAGAGACCCATCGTTTAGCGTTCTGCCTTAGTCTGTTACCCCAGATACGATCCATAAGATGTTTGACATTTGCCTAACTTCCTGAGTGATAAATTGAGTGAATGGAGTCGAAAAATTTTCGCCGGAAGCTGGTCGGCAGAAATTGTTAGTTAGTAAACAATTGGTAAACCTTCCAAGAGTCAGCATTTAAACTTGGTGGAGTGACGAGCTACTCATCTTTGAAAGTGAGTGTCACCACTCTGTTCTGTTCTCAGGATGAATGAAATTAATGCAGATTCGCTGAGAATGACGGTGTTGACTATGAATGGCAAAGGCAAAGATGGTTGTATCGAGACGTCAAGCTTGGCAAGTGCGTCTGCAAGGAGGATTTGTTCGCCCTTAACATTAAAGATGTCGAATTGCCATTCACTCAGAAGTAACAGTTCTCTTTCTACTCTGGCAGGTTACTTTACGACAGTTGAAATCGCGTTTTGCAGTACGCTAACTAATGGTGTATGATGTTGCTGCCAATGAAGCTGATGAAGTGGCACACTGAGTCCTGGAATGCGAGGAGTTCTCGACCGAGGGTGTCGTATCTGGTTTCTACTGATTGCAGAGTACGCGAGTAAAAACTAATAGGCTTCCGAACTCCGGCGATCTCTTGTTCCAAAGTGGTCCCAATAACAAATTCAGAAGTTTCTGTTGAGAGAAGAAATGGTCGTTGAAAATCTGGATGAGTTCGCATTGTAGCATTTGCTAACGAGTTGTTGGCGAGACCGAGTAATTCCTCGTCTTCAGACGTTCAAGAAATGATGGAATTTCTGCTAAGCTCTTTTCGATTCCGCAGGTGCCTACATAACGGTATAGCTGTTTTGATAGGCCGGGAAGGAACTTGGGATAGTAGTTAAGAATTCACAAAATTTTCTGTAGCTCATTTAAAGTCTTTTGTGGCAAAATACTATTCTCTAGGAAATCCACAGATGTAGTTGCAATCTGTGTTTTGCCACAGTTGATCTTGTGTCCATGATTGAATTAGTGTTGGATAATATTTCGTTAATGCTTGACGTGAGATTTTACGTCTGGAATAAAAACCGTTATGTCATCGAGATATGACATACAGTGAGCGACATCGTCGTGGAGTATGTTGTTCATGAATCTTTCAAAATGTCTGAAAAGCACACTTGAGAACAAACTGAATGTACAGGAATCCAAAAAAACCAAATGGAGTGATGACCGCCGTTTTTATGTATCTATATATATCTTGTATGATCCGGTGTTGAATAACTTTATATTTTTTGTGCTACCGTCGATATTAATGTAGAACCCAGATACAAAAGTAAAAGACGAATTTATTCTGCTTCAATTCTTGCGCAGATATTTTTAATATAAAAACAAGTTTTAAAAACAATACTGTTCTCTGTATCCTGGCGCAGTGGCCAATTCGTAAACGCCCGGGCTGTAAGTAAATGCCGTGCGACTTTACAAATAAAAGACCAGACAGGAATTGTCTGAGAACAGTTACTGTTATTGCCCCGTAATAGGGCCTAAAAAGCGTTCCCCGGCAAATGCCGTTTAAGTTAAATATGGTTCAATGTCTAGAAATATTTCTAGACACTTGATGTATGATCCGGTTGGTTCCTTTGGGTGGATGTACCGGAATACTTAGAGTTGTCGAAACCGGATAGGTGAGTTGCTGTTTCAGGGCTAAGTATTGTCTTGTTAAAGATCTACGGCAACGTCTTGGTGGCTGACACACGTAGAAATCCCATTTAAAGTTGATCGATTACGTATGACTAGAAGAAGGTTGGCGTGACTCAAAACTAAAGTCGAGATGACACAGCGTGGTTAACAAAAGTCCAGAAGCTGGCGTAGATAAACAATCAAGTGGAGAGACGACAGCAATCACCCGTTGTGAGCTGAGCAGAAGAGTTAATTGTGTGGCTTGGTAATTTCATTGTGCTTCTATATATGTGCAGTAGCACCACATTGTTCAACAGCAGTTTTTCTTGTTTTAATTAGTACATCGTATTGAAATTTGAATTTGATTTTGACTATATGTCGGCGTATTAATCTGAGGCATTAGAAAATCAAAGCAAATTGAAACGAAATTCTACACAGGAATCAACAAGAACAATTGAGGTTAGAGTGCGAGATCTGTCAATATACAAGATGATTGCTTATTAAAACTGCGTAATGGCGACCACATTGCTTTTTAAAATAATGGAAAGCAGTTAAAATGAAGTTCGGTAGTAAAATCAAACAAGAGGACTATAAAAAAATCCGACAAGGCTAAGTTAGTAGAGACCACTGAACACATAGTCAAGTCAAATTCTTCACACACTTTATTTTAGGCAAATTTTAGTAGTAGTGAGAACAGAATGTGCGTATTGGGCAATTTTATAACACGCAGTGATTTTGACTTTATAATATTGACTGAAACTTGGTTCAATAAGGACATCGAAAATCATGAATTTTAAACGCCTCAATATTCTTAGTTTAGAAAAGCTGGTTTACGGAATAAACGATTTGTTGGATTCGATTTTTGGCAAATCTGATTCATTTGAAACTGTTACATGCTAATGGACCCTATTAAACGAACATTGGTTGCGTCGGGCTATAGTAACAATTACTTTAATCAAGGTTGCAGTCTTAATATAAGCACACCACTAATTATCTACATGCATTTGTCAGTATAAACTAAGTATTGTATTGTATTCGAGCTCTGTCCACGGCAAATTCAGGACAGTACGAGATGAGCTCCCAATAAGGACAAACCCGGACCACAGGACGAAGAACATTTTCAACAATACAATAATTAGTATACACTGGCAAATAAATGAACATAATCGGTCAGGTGTTTTTAACAGGACCGCAATCTTGATTAAAGTAATGAACCTAATGTACTCATGTATGTTGTAACTATATTTATTAATAATTAGATATTAACGGCAGATTACAAGCATCCGGTTTGTAGATTAAATAACGCAATTATTTTGACTTATTCTTACAAATCTATTTCGAAGGGCCATTGTTAAAATGTGGTCTTAAGTGATTTTAATAACCTGCATGACTGAATTTATCAATCTACTCTCCATCCATTTTCGGACGAAAATTATAAACAAACCCAGTTAGAGGTTTCAGATGCTAAGACCATATACATATGGTGATGTATTTGGTTAACCATCAGAGTTTTGAGATATTTGATGTCTTTAAGGAATTGGATCACAAACATATAATCCTATGATGGAACAAGTATTAGAAGACAGAAAATTTCATCTGAGAACGCACACGTTCAGTATTCCAGAATTAACTGGGAACTTCGGGTAAGTTAAGCTAAATCTATACTACGATTGTTTCTACAATATGAAGACTGATAAATATGTTTCATCTTTGACAACAACATTACACAATGGTTTCGTACATTTTTAAAATTACTATACCGAGAAAATGGAAAGAAGATTATGTAACATAAGATTTAAACGAAATAATATAGGAAAATGTGGTCTTATTAATAATATTAAGAAAGAAGATTAAATTTGATTGATAATGAAATTAACTCACCACTATTGGTGATCCTTCAGAAGTCAGAAAGAATAATATTGTTTAAGATTAAGTGCAATCCTAGGTTAGGATACAAACTTTTGAATGATTCCAGTAATTATAAGGTGAATTTAAAACTTTCAATACCAGTTGATAAAACGGATAGTGAATTTACTTGTGAATTAGATTAATTGTTTCTTAATTTAATTTTAAATGCACAGAATAAAAGCTATATGTGTTAGCTAAATGATTTTCCAGATAACCAAAAACCAGAACCTTTTATAGACTGTAAAACGTAAGCAAAGGTAATGTTAAAAGTAAAATCCTAAAATAAAATTATCATTATATAATCTGTGATTGTGTCAGTGATGGAAAAAATTCTTTAAATCAAATTTGCGAGCTTGAAGTAAACACCAATCCCATTGTATTTAACCAGTCGTCGTACAACTGCGTGTGACTGGCGGTAGTTTTGCTATGTTGTTCGACGACTGCTTAAATAAAATGATCATCTTGGTATTTCGATCGAAAACCTACTTCAAAGTTCCTTAGCCTCCACTAAAGCGCTCTGTAAATTTTTAAACATAATATTGCAAAACAGTAAAATAGCAATCGATATTCTAGCGTTAGTAGCTTAGCCGTTGCCTATAGTTAGTAGGTCAGAGAAAAACAGCGATTATTGTCTATTCTCTACTTTTTATTCATTTTTAAGAAAATTGAACGATTAATACAAAATCATATGGATACTTTTTTTGCCGACTATTTTTGATTCAAGTCGACATGGTTTACTAGAGATCGATTAACAATTAGGAACATAATGTCAATGTAGTATTCTGTAATAACGCTGGATGAGAGAATATGGATGCACTAATAGTCATTATTGATATCGCAAAAGACTTTGGCTTTTGATGCTATTGTGAAACCGATTAACTCATTAAATTTTGATCCGATTATCTTAAGATTCCTTAACTATTATTTATATAAACAGAGCATGGTTATTTGAGTAAATAATGTGCGATCCAGAATTCTAAATGTTACAACAAAATTATCGCAAGTAAAGAGCATGGGATCGGTAATATTTAAAATCTTACTTATAAACTTGCAGATTATCAAATATCATTGTCCCTATTGATCCAAAAATATTTATTTTTCTAAAAATTATATAACAATGGAAATTTGTGATGGGAATAGATATATATTAACAATAGGGCTGAAGAATAATTGCTATAAAACACAAGCGATTTTAAACGGACATTGGCTGCGCAGGCGTTGATAATAACTACTATAATAAAGTTTTCGATCATGATATAAGCATCTGATCCATTATATAGTTACCTATGCCAGTATAAACTAAGAATTGTATAGTGTAGAAAAGGCAATTCATCCAGTAGACCGGTTTCATCCTTATTGGTTGCTCATCATGTACTGCCAGAATTTGCCGCGTACAGGGCTCGAACCTGGGCACGTCTGCTTCGGAATCTGGGGCACTAACCACATAGCCACCTTACCGCACACTACACTACGCACAATTTGCAGTTATATACTACCTAGTTCAGCTACAAGGGGAAGTGGTATTGAAATGAACATTTATGTAATAAAACGAACATTGGTTGCGCGGGTGGTGATAACAATTACTGTAATCAAGGTTGCGATCTTGATATGAGAACCTGACCCATTAATTACTTACGTATGCCAGTATAAACTAAGAATTATACAGTGTAGATAAGGCAATTCGTCCAGTAGACCTAATCTACACTGTTCCATTCTTAGTTTATACTCGTATATGTAAGTCATTAATGGGTCAGGTGCGTATATCAAGATCGCAACCTTGATTGCAATAATTGTTACCACCGCTCGCGCAACAAATGTTCGTTTATTTATATAAGTGTTCATGTAATTGCCACTTCCCCATCTAGTGTGCTGTCTGTTCAGTAATGACAGATTGGTGGTGGTTAGTTGTTACTTTGGGTCTAAATGGATGTCATATGAGCTTCACATAAAGTAAAAAAAAACTAACCAAGTTACTTTAGTTAGTATATAACTGGAAATTGTGTGTAGTGTGCGGCAGGGTGGCTAAGTGGTCAGAGCACCAGATTCCGACGCAGACGTGCCCAGGTTCGAGCCATATACGTGGCAAATTCTGGCCAGTACATGATGAGTTCCCAATATGGTCGAAACCGGTCTACTGTATGAATTGACTTATCTACACTATACAACCATTCGTTTATACTAGTATATGTAATTAATTAATGGGTCAGGTGCTTATATCAAGATCGCAACCTTCAATATAGTAACAAGTGATTTTAGTTGGAGCTTATCTATGTTTATTTTAATACCGCTCTTTATGCGGATAAGCATACTGAAAGAATGTTTGGCTGCACTAAGAAAAGATGGGTGTTAATATAGAGAAATTTAATATCCAATGAAACACAAATGCAAATCTTTATTATTTGAGTTAGGTTGATCTTTGAATATTCTGCCGCAACTTGTTACCCAATATACAAAGATTCGACAAACAGGGTAAAAGCTTTTTTAAAAAAATAATTTTGAAACATGTTAGTCCTGCCTCCTGCACAATATATGCTAGTAGACTACAGTTCCTTTCGCAGCACTCTTCTTGGTGTGGGATTTAGTGCCACTGTATAAAAGAATTTTTATTTTAATCAGTGGACTGGTGCCTATATGAAATAACGAAATAAGATTCTAGGAGTAGCAACTAGACCTGGAAAATCGGCGGTCACTCCTACTTTTGTAAGAAATCTATCGGAAAACTTTAGGTTTGTAAAAATTATTTATAAAATATTCAATCAAATATAAATAACAAATTAGAAGAACGCTTCTATCAATGATATTTTGAAAGCTGAGCGTGATAACTTTGGCTAGGTGCGCATCATCTAATACATAGTTGGATATGTATCAATTATCTGCCACAAGCAGTTTCTAACCTTTCTATTTTTAATTGAATGGCGTCATTTTTACCTTGAGATTTCATATCGATCAACATCAGATGTAGGGATTTGCAGGAGTAACTACATTTCAGAAACAGTTGGGATGATCAATCTTGTTTCTTAACCAAACAAACATTAAATCCACTACAATATCCACCAATCTCAATGTTGGCTGTCTGAATCCATAGTACTTGCACACCCTGTTGCTATATAGTGAGCTGGCGCTGAAGCTCACTTGTTTGCCTCATTTATAAATGACGTCACCTATTATGTTGTATTCTCAGGTGTCTAAAATTGTCCTATTTGTACACATTCGTCACCCAAATATAAAGTGGGTAAAGGGCGTATTACCGGCTCCTACTGATGAGTCGCGAGTAAGCACGAAACGAATGTGCACGAGAAAAAACATTCTGTTCATGCCGTCTTTGGTTTTTCACCCTGGTAAATTTTGAACCAATTTGTAACTAAGGGTGCAAAACATAATACAGAGTTTAACATATATCTTGATCTAAAGACTCATTAATTCATATTTTATTGTACATAGTTGGTTGCTTTTATGTTGAGTTTGTAGACAACTATTCTGTTCTACTCTGTTCTTCTCTGTTCTCTGTTCTACTCTAATCCATTCTATTCTATTCCATTACATTCCATTCTATTCTATTCTATTCTATTCTATTCTATTCTATTCTATTCTATTCTATTCTATTCTATTCTATTCTATTCTATTCTATTCTATTCTATTCTATTCTATTCTATTCTATTCTAGTCTATTCTATTCTATTCTATTCTATTCTATTCTATTCTATTCTATTCTATTCTATTCTATTCTATTCTATTCTATTCTATTCTATTCTATTCTATTCTATTCTATTCTATTCTATTCTATTCTATTCTATTCTATTCTATTCTATTCTATTCTATTCTATTCTATTCTATTCTATTCTATTCTATTCTATTCTATTCTATTCTATTCTATTCTATTCTATTCTATTCTATTCTATTCTATTCTATTCTATTCTA